>JAVSBS010014797.1:0-50561 GCA_033124195.1 Coracias cyanogaster | reverse complement strand
TTAGCTTTGCTTCTATTATTATTATTATTAAACTACTTTTTGTTTCTCATCCTATTTTCCTCCCCTTTTGTTTTTTTGCTCTGCTAAGGAGGGGAAGGAAAGGGGGGGTGATAGAGAGGCTTGCTGGGCACCTGGCGCTCAGCCAAGGTTAACCCACCACAAAGGTGAACCTGAGTTTGTTTGCCTCATTGCTCGTCCTTACAAATTTCCCATGAGATATAAATATTTAAGTGAGCACAGTACAAGCCCTTCTTTCACTGACAGTTTTAAAGGCCTGCATGTAAACTTGGACTGGATTTGAATGTGTGAAACTTCATAACCTAACTTTTAATGATTTACCCACTTTTATGGCATGATTAAGAGTTTACTGTAATCTCATTTTATCTAAGTAGAAACAAACTCTTCTGTTGAATACTAAAAATACTGATAATAAAAAAAGATGTGACTGCCACATTTTAGCATGAAAAATGGAAAGTAATCTTTGTTTCAAACTAATTGAGCTCAGACAGCAAATTAAAGTACAGCTACATTATACTGACTATAAAACTCCTTATGAACTTAGCATGGCTGCAGTTTTAATGCTATCCTGTGAACAGTCATTCCACTTCTAAAAACCTCTGAGCCTGCAGTAGGTTTGATATATCTTTCCACAAATCTTATCTGAGGTAGGATTAATAAATTTGGCTCAAATAGCCTTAGAGTATGTAATTGCATAAGAACATCTGGGCCTGGTGCCTTGCGTCTGTTTACCTGTGGGTGGACATGAAATGGAGATAAATACTTGTTCCTTTTCTGACTCTGCAGCGAAGTGTGAGGCTCACTGGTGCCAGAATGATGTGCTAACAACCAAGTGGAGTCTCAGACAGAGATTAACGCACAGAAATTGCACAACACCTGTTACTCACCAAAATGCACTAAAAGCCACTGAGGCAGAAGACTTACACCCAGCAGCTGTGTAACTGCACGTGCAGAAATCTTCAGAGTGGGTTAACACAAATTGATAGGAAACCTACAGCCCTTAGCTACCTGGGGATGTCATGAAAGAACTGAGGCATAAAGAGAGGGGGAAATTTAATGGCATTGTGCAGGCACCTCGAAAACTTACTTATCTTTCTGCCTGAATATGGACTGACTAAGCTGATTTGGGCTGAGCGGCCAAAGCAGACAGGGCTGCTGGCGCTTTCACCTGAGGGCATGAAACAAGCTGGACAAAGAAGCAGAGCAGGTGCTACTGCATTTGGAGAATGGGACAGAGGGAGTCAGCAGGGCAGTGGCTAAACACTGTTTTCATTTGTTTGTTTGCTTTGTAGGAGGGCTAAGGAAGGTGCAGGGGCATCCATGAGCTGCTGTTATAGCAGTAAAGGGAATCTTGATCTTCTAACTCTACAGAAGTCACATCTTTTTTTGAGCTCTCTGTCCAGCTCTACCCTGTTCATGTTAATAGCAGCATATCCTGAGGTCCAGAAAAGCTGCAGCCCCAGTATCTGCCTAGAGAGATCCCACAGTCAAAGTGTTGGTATGGATTCAAGAGATGAAGGGGATTATGTGATGCACAAACTAAACTTTTCTATTTTGTATGAAATAAATAGAATAAATGTACTGCTTGAGTGCCAGGATTTGAAACTGAGATTTTGGGTCAGGGGCCATCTTCTCTAAATATCTCCCTTCTTTAATAAAAGGAACTAATGGATAGATCTTTCTCAGCCTTTCAAAGTGCTGTCTACATAATGATGGGGAGTAGGTTTCTCCCTCCTCTGCCATATATTTTGTGTACAGAGCAGAGTGAGAACTGACCACCCTGAACATGTATCACAATTTTGAATCTAGATTCACTTTGTGTAAGTCTCATTCACTATGTTAAGCTAAAAAGCAGAGAAAATAATCTCTCTAATTTACTTATTTTATTTAGGAACTGACCAGAATATGTTCTGCCTGGTACTTCAAACAATAGCTTTCTGTTGCCCTGTGCACAGAGGAGTACGAATCTTTTTTTCTTGTTTCATGACTAACATAAAAACTGAAAAAAATGAAAACGATTGCACTATGAATGTAGAAATTTATATTCTTGTATTTTCAGCTGCACTTTTAAGTACAAAATAAAACATAACATCCCTAAAATTTTATATGCAGCATATAAATAACCTGCCTTCTGGTACAAACAGTGTAAACATCTGATTTGCAGCAAGGAAGACTACCCAGAAAAGGATCCTAACTGAGCTAAAATGATTATGCTTTGCTCTATTAACTGATTAACAAAATCTTCACCTCACTAGATACCCAAACCTTACACAGAGAATACAGTATTTCTCCAATGAATATGATCTTTGCACAAGTATCACCTGGAATGATACCATGAATCAGACTCTGGAGAAAGAGAACAACTGAATGCCTGAGTCACCGATTTGAGGCACACTGAATATGTTTGGACACATTAGCTGTACTGATGACTGAGAATTCCTGGTATACCTTCAGTTTACCATGTCAAGTAATTGTACCCATGCTTTGGCAGGCTAAGCACTGCAGAGGCTACTAGTATTAGGTTATGACATATTAAGAGCAACTTAATATTGAACTTGGGAACTTACTCAACATAATAAGTGCCATAAATGGGATCATCAATTTTCTCCCAGCCATATGGAAGCTCTGAAAAACAAAGAGTTATATCTCTCAGTAAATGCAGTACAAAATGCTAAGATTTCTAGTAACAAAACTGTGGATCTTTGTTGGGCATTGAGGGAAATAACTTAATAGTGAAGTTAGATGCAGTGACCAAAGCAAATGCCAAATCTTGAACACATACCGTGGCAGCCACAAGTAGTAGTAACTTGAAAATTGGCATGCAAACACAGATCTCAGTCTCTAGAACAACACATTTTAGTTGAACTACTTCATTGTTCCAACAGCTGTGTCAGACATCAACTGTAGCACGTTTTGTATGACATCACTGCCAGAGGAAGCGAGGGCATTTTGTTTTCCTGTATAGGTACACACACACAAAAAGTGTTTTGGTTTTTGACCTTTTTTCTTTGCTAGGGATCCTTGAAAAGTCTGCCACAGAGGAACAAAACCAGTTTGCCTTCTGCCATATAAGTACAGTAAGTGTAATGTTCCTGTGAAGTTTGTAGAATTTGTCTTACTGTGCTGGCAATTCCACAGTCTCCAAAGGCATCTTGTTCCAAAGCTTAGTTATATATCAGGGACAACAGAGTACATAGTAGTACAGGGAAGTACAAACCAAAATAAGACACAATAGCATCTTCCAGCCTTAAAACTAATTACATTTTGCAGAAATATTGAAGGTATTTAGTTGTTAATAACTAAAACATTCAGGTATTAACAACTAAAATGCTAAACATGTTAAATATGGTGACTTAATGATCTTGAAAATCAATCTGTGTTCATGTACAAGCAAACTGTTATATCTATATATCCACATACATCCATAAATACATATTTTATTATCATACCGAACACTTAAAAAATTACTGCCAACAGAACTTCATCTTGTATTTAAAAGGCACCAGATGGATGTTACAAGTATCTCAGCGGACACAAACAGAGTAAAAATCTCATTGCCAGATGTGATGACTTAGATGGAGGAGACTCACAAAATGATGAGCATTCCCATCATGCACAGGTATTGATTTTTGTGCAGTTAGACTATGGCACAATATACGGGGAGTGATACTGAGATTCTATAAGGAAATTTGATTGATTTGAATTCCTTATTTCAGATTTTTTTTTTTTCTTTTTCAAACTCAGTTGCACTTTCAAAGTAACTTTTTGGAGACCATGGGAAAAGCAAATGAGACAGAGCAGAACTCACATAGCCCATACTGAACACCGTCATTAAACTGGCCATAAAGAAGTACTCCTGGGTGTTTTCAGTTTGTTTGTTTGTTCTTTCAGTGACAATGGCAATAGACAATTAATGATGTGTAAAAGGCAAATATGAAAGTAAAGTCTGACTGGCAATAGGAAGATTAAAAAGTTAGAAAACAATGTTAATAAAGCGCTTCACCTCTGCTTGTTACTTCACCATTAAATGTATCTGTAATATTTTATCCTTTCTTGAGTGAACCTGCTTAGACTGCTGTAGTCTTCATGTCACATTGCCCTCAGAGGATATTCCTGCTCAGCCCTTTCCAATACTGCAATGAAGAATACAACCCTCTGCCAAACACCCGTAGATAAGGAACTCCATAAATTTGTAATTAAAAGCTCAAGGACTTCATTTATGTAGACACACATTTTTCCCTATTATTCTTAGAATACCGTTAGCTTTGAAATCTTCACAAGTCTGCATTCTGAACCGCTTTTGTCAGGGCTGTTTTGTTACTGTCACTTCATAGGAATAAACACAGCATAAGGTATTTAATGAGGTCAGAGAATCACAGAAGAGTTGAGGTTAGAAGGGACCTCTGGAGATTGCTAGGCCAACCCCTCTACTCAAAGCAGGGCCACCTAGACCAGGTTGCTCATGACCATCTCCAACTGGTTTTTTAATATCTCCAAGGATGGAGACTCCAGAACCTCTCTGAGCAATTTCTTCAAGCGCTTGATCACTTAGAGAGTGAAGAAGTTTTTTTTAAAACTTCTACTTTCGTCTAAGTAAAATTTCTTGTATTACCATTCTTACCCTTTGCCTCCTGGCCTGTCACTGGGCACCACTGAGAAGAGCCTGATTCTGTCTTCCTTGCATCTTCCTTCAGGTATTTATTTAGATTGACCAAATTGCCCCAAGCTTCCTCTTCTTGAGGCCAAACAGTCCCAGCTGTTGGGAGAGATGCTCCAGGTCCTTAATCATCTTAGTGGCCTTTCACTGGCCTCTCTCCTGTATGTTCATGCCTCTCTTGTACTGGGGAGCCAAGAACTGCACCCAGAACTCCAGCTGTGTCTCACCAGTGCTGAGTAGAAGGGAAGGATCATCTCCTTTGACCTGCTGGCAATGCTCTGCCAACTGCAGCCCAGGAGTCTGTTGGCCTGCTTGTTGCAAAGGCACATCACTGGCTCATCATCAAGTCATCACGCATGACAATGCCCTGGTGATGCTCTTACCAGACCTACTCAGAACTTCAGTAAAATCTGTAGATTAACCCTATAATGGTTCCCACAAAGTCCTGTATATCCTGAGACAAGACTGTGGAATGTAGTCCATAAATATTCAAAAAGAAAGTAGCTGATGCACAAATCCTGTACTGCACCTACAATAACTTTCATTCCCAATGTGTGCATGATAAAGCAATAATTTGCCATGAAAAATTGGTGTATTTACCTAATTCTATGACACAGAATAAATACAAAGTATTCGTTTAAATACTATAGTTATGTTTTATTTTCATGTAATCTTGGAAGGTTTTCTTCCCCTAGTTAACTTAATGTTGCTTTCATATCTGGCCATCTAAAATTACACTCCCTTAGAGAAAAGTGAGGCGGGTACTGATAAAATCTGTATATACGTGCTTAAAAATACACACAAACAGGCATGCACATACATACACACTAAGATGTGTGCATAGATCCCTTTCCCAAGGTGTATTAGTAGACAGAGTTTTTTCCAACTGTGAAATTAAAAAAAGGAAATAGATGTTTTGCCCAAAGTTGAAAGTAGGTATCTTTCTGTAAATGTATAGAATTCAGAGTCTATAGATGCAGAGGACTTATTTTATTTTACATATTCATGAAAATCTGAAATAAATTGAAGATTTATTATGAACCTATTGGCCTGTTTTTTTCCTAAAGTAATGATGCAAAACTGTATTTATGAACTGGCACAACTATTGAGAAGGGAAATGGCAAATCCCATTTTCTAGTGTAAAAGTCTGTAAAAATTTAATGAATTGGACGTATTATGGAGAACCCACTTTTAAATGCATGAGTTAAACCACTGATTATCTAACATCATAAAACAGTCATCAGTTCAGAAGAAACAAAATAAAAAATAACCTTTGTGTACTGTAATAGATATAAACTCCATGTAAAGCTATGCTCTAATTTCATTTTTCCATTTAAGATGCAGCCTGTAAGCTATGTTTAATTAAAGTTCTGTGTTGACCAGTAAAATGGAATTGCTAGAGTACAAAATCTAAGCCCCTTGTACCCTCCTAAAAGTATGGCAGATAAGGTTAGTGGACTGTAGTTTACCACAGAGCTTCTGTTAGAAGAATCTTCTGTTACATTTACTTTCAGGAGCAATGTGATTAGTTTTCATTACATTAAATAGTGGCATCTATTCCATTTTTCACTATTGAAATGAAAGATTACAGGACAGAACTACTTTAGTGCTTCATAAAATAGGAAGCTATGCATTTGCCAAAATAGTGGTGAGGGCATTACAGTTTCTCTCTTTCATTTCACTGTGCCCAGTGATGATCGTTAGAGATGACAGTGAACAGTAAACACTTATTAAAGACAATTGTTGTAAAACACTTGTGAAGGAGATTACTGTTGGCCACCATGATTTGAACTACAACAGGAGCTATAAATTACAGCAATCTCCAACACTCATTTGGTAGCACTACTGTTCTAGTTCATGTATAATTTCTGCAACCACTGGTTTCATGGTTACTATGCTATATAGGAATTCTTCATTTTCATGAGCTCAACATGTCTATCATCTATTCTGTTGACTCCAGAAGAATTTCTCTGAATAGAAGGAAAAATAACCTATTCTATCCTCTATTTTTAATCTTCAATATCTGACATTGCATTCCCACAGATCTCCTCCTATTATCCAGTGGCGGGCCTGTTCAGGAACATTTGTAGAATAATGATTTAAAAATCAGTAACTGTGCAGCATCTGGCAATGCTGATACCATGAGTGGATAGAAAGGCTCTGGATAACCTGTATAGTATGTATATATGCTCCAGTTTTGAGTTTTCTCCAGTCTGAAGGGACAGAGTGTCTTCTCAGAAAGTTTGCTGATTATACAAAACTGGGAGGTTTGGCTGATACACCTGAAGGCTGTGTGGCGATTCAGCATGATTTAGACAGACTGGAGAGCTGGGCAAAGAGGAACCTAATGGGGTTCAACATGAAGGAGTAATAAAATGCACCAGTACAGATTGGGAGGTGATCTGCTAGAGAGCAGCTCTGTGGAGAAGCACCTTGGAGTCCTCGTGGACAAGTTATCCATGGGACAGCAACGTGCCCTTGTGGCCAAGAAAGCCAATGGTATCCTGGGGTGCACTAAGAAGAGTGCGTCCAGCAGATCGAGAGAGGTCCTCCTCCCCCTCTACTCTGCCCTAGTGAGAAGAAAGGGGCAACCTCTTTTTACCTGTGCCCTGTGACAGGACAACGGGCAATGGATGCAAGCTACAGCACAGGAAGTTCCACCTGAACATGAGGAGGAACTTTTTTACTGTGTGGGTTACAGAGCACTGGAATGGGCTCCCCAGAGAGGTTGTGGAGTCTCCTCTGGAGACTTTCAAGACCCATCTGGACTTGTTCCTGTGCAACCTGCCCTAGATTCTATGGTCCTGCTCTGGCAGGGGGGTTGGACTTGATGATCTCCAGAGGTCTCTTCCAACCCCTAGCATTCTATGATTCTATGTCATGCTTTATTCCTTACCAGAGAAGCAGCATCTAGCTAACATTGCAGCAGTAATCCAGAAAGAAAGATCAAAAAGGAAGAGATGATATTAAGACACTTTTCTCAGTATACATCTGAGTGAGTTTTTAAATGCAGAAGTAGCTGCAATTCTCAAAGTTAAGTAAGTGCCCAATGGTAACAAACGCCCTGGTATTTTCAAAGAAAGAAAGAAGAGAAGAAAGATGGGAAAGACTAATATGAATTCAAGCAGGTCACTTTAATAATCAGTGGTAGTGCCTTCTCATCACAGCCGGCTTATGCTAATGGTCCAGATGCTCTTATTCTGCCTTCTGAAAGCTGTTGTCTTTCAGAATGAATTTTGATGGTGCCACTTAACCTTCTCTGGGGATGGAAGACGGAGTACATTTTGGATCTCAGTGTGCAAAGATGAAAAAGCAAATTACCAAACCCAAAGATTATTTTTCCTGAAGTTATGGAGTACTAACTGTGTTAAAGAGAGTCATTAAAAAACCTCTCAAGGTTTCAGAACAACAGCCAGCCTTGTGTCACTACCCTACTGACAGGATGGAAAGAAAGATGATAGCATATTTCTTGAATTGGCTACAATAAAAATATTTGTATAGTACAAAAGAATACAGTATGAAAAAGACAATATAATGCCTGCTGTTATTGAAAATGCTGTCAATAAGGATGTGGAAGCTGTGGAAGTCAGCATGAGTTTGGTTCACTTGCCTTGTTAACTGTTAACACACAGCCACAGGTCAGGAATCCTTTTCTAACCTATATAATGAGACTTTTCAGAAAAGTATTGTATCTTTCCACTCCACAGCCTGTGTTAGTTTTACCTCTTGCCTTCTCTCTTCTTTTGTTTTTTTCCTTGTTTCAAATTCAGTTTTGCCTTTTCAAGGCAGTTGCCTACTACAGAAGGTATCAAAAGGGCTGGGTTAAAAATTACAAAATACAGTGCAGCTCCACAGTCCATGCACCTGCACACTTTCAGTTTCCTTCAGAGATGTAGTCTTTGCAAATATTTACCTCTAAGTCTAAACCACTGTTCCTCACTGCATAGCTTACACAAAAAAAAATGTTTCCTGCAATACTCTAAGGCACAGCATGCAGATTACCAGGGAGCGGGTGCTGCTCATGGCATGCTGTTCTGCTCCCTCAGGAGCAGAGGCCTGGAGATGTCTCATTTGAATGCTTTCGTTAGTGTGTGTCCACATTGCCCAGCCGACATGTGAAACAGATATAGTAGTTGCACTGCTGCTTCTTACACCTTCTGTTGCAGGTTACAAGGAAAGGGAGGAGTGCACACTGAAAAGCACTATTTAACCTACTATCCACATACCTATGTGAATTCTGCCAGGTCACCTATCTATATGCCATCTGGGAACTCCAAATAACAACAGGAAAATCAACAGGTATATGATATGGTAAAATCCTTTATACTACCTCAACAGGTTCCTCCACTGGTTCTGCCATGTCTCAAATGCCACTGCCTGAATTGGAAAGTGCAATTACTAACATGGACTTCCCTATGCTGGTGTACACATCAAAAGCCGCAGGAGAAAATAAATTAGATTATTTTAAAAAATCAGAAGTTGAATTGTTCGCTGCCCCAGTGAAAATAACAACAAAGGCAGGATGGACAGCCACACCTCCACAGCAAAATCAAATTCACTCTTCCTATCATGGAAGACCTGGAATACTTATTGAATGTACCAACTCTAAGCAAAGCCATGTAAGCTCAATTTCAATTAAACTCATGTCCTCCAACTCATACCAGCAAATTTCACAAAGTCATGACTGTTTATGTTCTGTCTGTAATCACAAACCATTCTCGTGCAATTTATTCTCATGAATAAAATGACACTATGCATAATTTCTTCTTGCACAATGGAAACAAATGTCTAAGCAACATTCCTATCTGATAAATGCATTGTCTTCCTTATGTGCAGCTTTATGTGACATGCTGCATCCTTAATTGTGCAGAACATAGACTACTAAATATTACTATCAGTTTAATAATATTTTCTCCCAGCATGGCTACCAAGTGAAGTACTGCCAACAGTAGGGAAATTTTTAACATTAGGTGTACTTGATTCCTCTGAGATGCAGAACTGTGTGATGTCTTATCAAGATTTGCATTAATACCCTGAAAATATGCCAACAGAATTACTGAGTTTCAACTATCAAAAAAGAGTTTATAAAGGGCTTGTTAGCTATTAATTCAAATAAAAATGAAAAAAAATGCAATTAAAAAGAAATTAGGGAAAAAAACACCACATATGTTGAGAATTTAGGTTATTGTAGGCAGTGCCTGAGATGATTTCCTTAATAAAGAACTCAGTTCTCAACAGTCTAGTGGGCAACAGCTGAAGCTGGGCAGAGTAGTCCCCATGGATCTTTTCAAGACAAAGCTTAGAGTTTCTGTTAAAAGATACAAAATAAGCTATAAAGTCGTGTTTTCCATGCATGTAGAAATAATAGAATTAAGGAAATCAGAAATACTCAGTGAAAAATATTTATTACTAAAACTATTTTTTTTTCATGAAATCATATTATCCTTTTGCCTTGCTCTCTGTCTTTACTCCTGTGCTTGTCCTGGGTACTTGATTCGTATTACACAACGTTTATGGAAATAGAAGCTTAAACCAGCTGCTTGTTGATCTCACAATTCTGACTAAAGCGACTAGTGTTTTTCTGGGGAAATAAAGACCATTAGGAAACACTGAAAAATCTCATTTTTTAGCTACAAGTTCTTACCCAGGAGACTGGATTCATCTGGGCTTCCACAGAATAATTAAACAGCTATGTGCCTTAGCTTTCAAGAATAATTTGGGATAGTTTCTGAATTCTGTGTTAATTACACATTATCTCATTTTTAATGTAATAAAGGGTACATCTAAACAGAGTCACTGAAACTCTGATCCTCACAGCTCCTAGCTTTAAATTAGCTAACATGGGTACTGCCAGGAATAAGGTCGCCGTAGGGTGAATCTCGATGCAGAATGCAAACCTGCCAGAGAAGCTCAGCACAGGCCCCAGCAGTTACAAGCATGCTGAGGAGCTACGATGGCACTGTCATCTGGTTCAAAGTTCAGACACGCACACAAAAAAGACTGCCACCGACACACTCTTTTTACCAGCAGAAAAGGAGCCCCAAGTACATCAACTGTGCGCTGCATTATCCGTTTGTATTCCTGAAGTTCAGCAGATTTGCTGCGTGCCACTTACAGCTCCAGTGTGGGAGATTCTGCCTTTGAAACTGATTTTATTAACACAGCTTTTTAATGCTATATTCTTTAGACTTTGAAGAAAACAGACCGAAAGAAACATTCTTTTTGATCTTTCGGATGTTCAAATCTTTCAGCGCTTGTACCTCATTACTGACTCTATCAATTCAGCCTTGTTACAAACCAGTGTTTTCTACCTTATAACTGCCTGATCTCATGAAGCCAGGCTTTTCTTTTTATATTTGCTTTTCAGTCTCTTCATTTATTTATATTATTTCCTTTGCTGTTAAATGTTTAACAACATATCCTGTGAATTTATGGAGTTATTGAATTTACTGCTATTATATAACCTAAAACCTTCAGTTTGGCTACTGACCTACAAAGACCCATTAAAATATGTAGCTACTAATAGTGCAGGCTAGAACTTACAGGAGGCAGATAGGTATTCTGTTACTAGTATATAGACTATACATACTCGAATATATATATATATATAAGCTTCAACATACTTTAGCTAGCTGTTCACTTCTTAACCTCTTGTATAACAAAGAAAAAACACCCATTATTCTGTAACAAACCCAAGTCACACCTTTTATAACTATTTTCAATGCCAGACTTTACTAAAGGGGAAGCAGGGTTATCCTCAGCCTTTCGCCACAAGGCAAGCTGCCCTGCCACTGACCATCTTGGTGGCTCTCTGCTGAACTTGCTCCAGTGTATCAATCCAATTTATTGTGTATTGGAGGTCCCAAAGCTGGATGCAGTATTACAGATGTAGTCTAATGACTGAGTTCCCAACCCGTACTGTTGCAAGACTTTCCTCCTGCCCAGATGCAGGACTTTGCATTTGTCCTCACTGAATTTTGCAAGGTTTCTGCTGGCCTATTCCTCCAGTCTTGCTAGCCCTGCCCTTGAGCATGTTGACTGGTCTCCCTGGGGTCACCTGCAGAGTTGACTTTGTTGTCTCCTTCAGGTTGTCAAAAGGGACAGACTCAGCTACGAATCCCTGCAGTACTGCTCTTGTGTAGGCATTCAACTATAGTGTAGCCCATTAATCACTATCTCCTGAGCCCCACCACACAACCAGTTATTTACCTGTCCAGTTCTCCATCCACCCTGACATTTAATGTCCTAAATGTGATGCACAAATATTGTCGGAGACAGTGCAAAAAATCTTGCAAAAGTCAAGGTAAATGACATCCAGTGCTTCTGCTTCAGCCACATAATCCAGTCATTTTAACAGGTGTCGGGGAGGTTAAAGTCCCCCAGGAAAGCCAGAATCTGTGATCAGAGATGTTTTAAAGAAGATTTTTTTAAAGAAGGCTTCCTCACACTGATCAGGATATCTGTAACAACAACCCGCCACCATCTCCCTTACTGGCCTCTCCTCTGATGCTGACCCACAGACTCCTCACTGGCCAGCTGTTCATCCCATAGGAGAGCTTAGTACATCCAAGCTCTTCCTCTGCACAGAGGAAAACCCTTTTTCCTCATCTCCCCTAACCACCTTTCCTGGGAAAACAGGTTATTTCACCTTGCTTCTGACTGATTTTTAAAATAACAATAAACTTTTATTGAAATTTTAATCAACCTTAGAAAGTGTTTGTTTCATTACTTCATTTGTCTCACAGGGCCTTGTGATCTCAAGTCAATGTTTCAAGATATAGCACACAGCATAATGCTTTCCATTTTTTTTTTTGTTTTTCTGCCTTGTTATTACACCAAATGGCAATTACTTGATTTTATGTGACAAGCCAGTGAGGCAAATGCATAGACATATTATAAAAAGAGATGGGAAAAATGTAGCATGTATAGTGATAATGAAAAAAAAAAACCACCAAGAACTACTTTGTATGCTTACAATGAACTGATTATCTGTAGGTGGTCCACAAATAAAAAGCTATCCTGCCCAGACTGTAAAACTGCATGGGTACATTTCTTGTTTGTGATGACCTGCAGCTACCTCAGAGGCATCAAACACTGGCCTTGGACAGAAATCTCAGAGCAGATTAAATAAACCAGTGCTTTGATCAAGTGCATCTAACATTTCTATATTTTATTTTGAAGTGGCCTATGAAGTTGTATGCAATCAGATTGAAGAATCCTCCTCCAAAGTACTTCCTACATGATCTGTTTCCATGACTACTATGCTTTTTAATAATGTGTTTTCATAGTTCTGAACAGTAGCTAGATATATGTAAAGCAGATACATTTGTTGTTTAAGTAGTATTTGATGAAATAGATAAATCAATACAATTGACAAGGGAGACTACATTGCACTGTGGAAAATTCATGTTAACACTGCAGGTGCTGAGGTAGCAATTGATTTATACTAGTGAAATACTATACTATACTAATCTAGTTTTGTCTTTTCAGTGGCTGCATTGCCTTTTTGAGGGTAAGAACTTTAAAAGTCCCATCTTTTATTACTTTTTGCTTTGTTGCACAATAGATAAAAAGCTTCTTTAGTTGTATGTAGATGCTTTCTGAAACTTCTTGTCATAACTTATTCATCATTATGCATTAGTTATATTTATAAGGACACTCAAATTGAGTCACTCCATACTTTAAACATTATGTTAAAAAATCCCTTGGTATTTGAATGACAAGGAAATATGTATGAATTCAGAAGCTTATTTTTCTTTATTTGAATTGTAATGCCATCTGCCAAAACTCTCAGTATATTTCTGTGACAGCATCAGGAAGGAACTTTGCATGAGAAACAGGTATGTGGTCCTTTGCTAATCTGCCAGATTCATTTTGTTTGCATTCTTAAGGGCAATTTGCAAACATAGTGTCCAATTAATACATTGATTTATGACAATGACAAAATAATCAGGTTTCTAAATCACTTTTCCTTCAAGGGTTTTAACTGTTTAGGATAATAAGATGACAATCAAGATCTACCCATGGCTTCTTCACATGTTAATGCTCAGTAATGTTTGCATGTATTAACACATTATAGGAAGAAAGAAAAAAAAAGGAAGGCAAAGCAGTACATTCATGTTCATAGTCACTATTTTTTGTATTTTTATGGACTGCAATGGCATGAAAAGTGATAACACATACATTTTCCACTCCTTTTTCCCCTTCCATTTTCCTTCTCAGTGTAAACTCTTCATAAGGGTGGACAGAGTTGTAACCCAAACACTAGAGTGGGGACTAAGAGGGTACTGTGTTATGAGGCATAGGATGGTGATGGAAAAAAAACCAGAGGCTGTGGTTCATCATGTGTCCTGTTTATCATTAACCATCTTCAAAACCCTCCAGGTTCTTTTCCCAAGGACAAGAGCCCCTTACTTCGCCCAAGAAAACCCAAATCTTCTTCAAAGAAAAGTTGCAGTCTATTCCTAGTTCTCTCCAAATAATAAAAGAATTTGTTCCTCCTCCTGCCTCCTTCTGGAGACTCCTTCCTTACATCCCCACCGGTGATGCAGCCCCCATGAAGTCTGCTGGGCAGGAGCACTTCTGCTGCCATATGTAAGCCTGAGTCTTTTCCATTCCTAGAAATTCTGAGGAAAGCAAGATTATAAAGACAATCAAAAGACTGCTGTGGCTACCTCAGAAAAAGCATACCTACAACAGGTAATAGAAGTAGAGAGTGTCTGCTCATGTTTTACTCATTCACGTGCAGCAATAGCCTATTTGCATAACCCAGGGGACTTTCAGGTCACATGTCTGCCTTTATCATAAGCATCAACTCAGAGAAATGAGGCATCTGACTTTCATGATACTGCTATACATAATTTTGGAATCACCAACTGATTTACTTGAGTTATTCCAACAGAAAGTAGCTTTTTCCTCAGTGTATGCCCTTGCATGGGTATTATATAATATAATGACTTATAATTCAATTTGTACTTATTGGTTGAAGGTAGGTTTCCAAATTGAAGCTATATAAACTCAGTGGCATACTAAACAAATCTTCAATTTCCAGTCCTGTTTTTCTCTCATGTCTTTTAATTTCTGCTCTTTACTCTGCAGTCTCTTCAGTTTCTTAAATATCAAGTTCACTGTAAGTTCTTAAAAAAAAAAAAGAGACCCTCCAACCTGCTTCCTCTTCAACTTACCCCCAAAGATGTATGGTCTGCCCCAAAGTTAGTATAGAAGAGAACCTACGGGGACCCTACAGAAACAGCAAAGACAGTGATTGAACAGATCTCTCGCTCTAGTATCTCATTGCAGTCTAGCTTTGCCTGAGTCTATTTTACACCTTTCTACTTCCTCTGTAACCCAGTTTAAAAGTAATCAGATAAAGGCATACAAAGGCATGCCTTTTACAGACTGATCTAGAAATAGTTCATTTCTCCTTCTGGTCCATGAGAACAATTCAGATAGATTGAGTCACCTCAGTGTCAGTGTACCCGGATTAGAAAGCTCAGTAAGAAGGGTAGCAGCATGACTTTACTGACTAGAGCCTCGGTTACTTCAAAAAATACATGTATGAGGGCCTAAAAAAAAAACCAAAAAAAACTACTCTTCAACCAAAGCTGTCCTTAAATCAGTAGAAAGGACTCTGAGGATATCAGACAAAAAAACTGCAGAAATTGCAAGGAGAAATGGAGAAATTACGCTGGTTTTTAAGATGGATTTTGTTGTCATTGTCTGTAACTACACATAGTTGTAATATAGTGAGGAAAGAACAAATAAGCACAGAATAGAACAACTTTCCGTGGCTGGTTATATTTCTTTTCATTCATTTGCAGACTTCATACAACTTAATAAACTCTACTGGCTATCTGCAGGCAGCACTCAGAGGATGAGAATTTTATTGGGATGTTGTTACTGGACAGGTGTAGGGACTATTATCTTAAAATCCAGCAGAGCTGGAAGGGACTTGATTTTATGTCCTTCTCAATAGCTGCTCCTGACATTGTAAGTGTAATGTTTGCTATATACTGCTCTAAAATGTAATATTGGGATTATCATCCATAACTTTCACATGCAGCAGAAAAGGTGAAATTAAGTTGGTCTGTAATATATGATACATTCACTGTGTGCACTAATCAACAGCTAGCTATATTTTTTCTTGGTGAACTTTAATTATTTTGAGGGAAATATTATATGCCTACAGAATATGTGTGCTCAATGCCCAAGTTTGCCTTTTGTGCTTAGCTGCAGTCAGAATGTGTGGATTTAAACTAGTATTTATTTTCTTCTTTGATATGTAATTAGGTACTTGCATTTCACAGGCTTGGTTCACATCTGGTTCACTGGTCTGTTCTCACTGAGAAAGATTATTTCTGTATCATGGGGAAAAAATAAGCTTCCAATCTTTTATAAAAAGTGCTACAAATGTGGAGAATTGAATGCTACATGGATTTTAGGTGCATATTTTTCTCTGCTCCACTAACAATATCAGTCATGAAACTGCCATGTTTCTAAAACTGTTGGCTCTGAGCACTTACAACACCTGTGGCAGAGGCAGCCTCTGCCAGCCTGTAAGTACACAGTGAAATGATAAAAATATATTAGTTTTCCACTTTGCAGTTGCAGTCCTAATTACGTGAGGCAGCTGGTGCAGCAGGAAAATCCATGCTGTTTAACAGTAAAGGAATTTAAGTGGAAGGAGTGAAGGTGTGAAGATGGTGTTGTTTTATAACTCTCTTTTTTCTCTTTAATCTCTTTTTTCTTTTGACCGTTATAAAATGAGTAGGTGATGTGAAAGGCCAAAGGGACAAGGAGAGTATAAAAGACGGGTGGAAATGAGTGAGAGACAACATCAGTGTGACTGTGAGGTGAGGAAGATATGGTGCTATGACTGGCACAATTGCTGGGCAAGTCTTGCTTGGACTGGCCTTGAAATCGCTCATTTCCCTCCATATTTTACTTCTCTTGTCCTTTATCTGTCAATCTCTTTTCTTTTGCCAGCGCTATTTCCTCCATTTTCCTCTTTTGTTTTTCAATTTTATTTTTAGCTCCCTTTCCCCTTTTTTTTAAAAAAAAAAGAGTAACAAACTGAATAACTTTTGGTTTCCTGAAAGTGATGGAAGACAATGGTCTCCTGCAAGTCAAAACAGAAGCAAATGCTCATGCAATTTGTATCATACAGCCTAAAGATGGGACGATGTTTGTGTTTATAAGTTCTGAGTTTGCAGAAGCTGAGTCTGTATATCTGTACCAAGTCTAAAAGAGAATTGGAATTGTATAATATGGTTTTAAGATCATGACCTGTCTGCTCCTTTAAAACACAAAACCCTCTGTGATATGAACATGTAACTCACTAGTGAGTGCTTAGCATGACCAGGATTTTATAAAATTATTTGCATTTCCTTGTCTTCCTTTAACAATTCCGTTGTTTTTGGACCACAACTGTAAACTGGATAAGTATGGGCTGTATCACGTCAGTCAACTTTACATTGTACAACAAGAGTCTGAAGTTGACAACACTTAATTATTATTTGACCAGATTTCCAGTATCCTGCTCTCTTATGATGTATGACATTATCTCCTTACCTCAAAAAATGGGGACCTTATGAGCAACTGCAATTCTACAATCATCAAGGTCATTCTCATGTTCCTTCTGAGCAGGTATGTTAAAAGCAATTGGTGTCAGTATCTCTGAGCTAAACTCTCCCCATTGTTTGATTTGCAGGTCAGACTTCTGTTGTTAGATGTTACCAAGGTTCTGAAATAATTTAGTAAAGAGAACCAAGACACCAGCTGTTTATAGCAATAAATCCCCTGCATCCTCATCCACACTTAGATACAACAGTAAGTGGAAAAACGTACTGAAATAGCCAATGAAAGTAATGAAGAATACTGTATTAGTATCAAAGTCCCAGTAACCATCGGTTCGAAACCCTATCTGTTCACATGACAAAATCTGGAGTCTGGAGGCTTTTTCTGACCTAGAACTGACAGGCAACAGCACCTTCTTTGCTGTAGCAAAAGTAATGCAATGCAACCAGACGACAACACCGTTTCACAGCTCCAACAACCCCTGGATGATGGGAACTTGTATTCAGACCCACTCATGTTTCTGCTCTGTTCTGTTTAGCTATTATTCATATGGAAGTTTCACCATATTCTTTCAGGATCTTTCTTTAACCATTTATAGAAAGCTAATTATTTTTGTTTCAACAGAAAACATTAAAACAATCTTTAAAAGACTGGAAATTTTGCTGTGGCTATATTGGTGACTGCGCTATTCTGTGTAATCACACTGGTTCCCCATGAGGAGAAGCTCTCAATATAGGTCTCAAATTGTGATGAACAGCATATGACTTTGGTACAGTTATTGTTAGCCTTTCTTCAAGTCAAGGTTACACTAATAAGCCAAAGCCTTTCTTTCATGACACTATGCAAATCTGAGATAATCTGGGTAATTCTACAGGAATGAAAGAGAAGGGATATTTAACAGGGCAGAAGGACCAAGGAAAGGGAGACACACATCATGTGAGAATTACCACAGCAGAAACACTTCTGCACATGGACATAGGAATTTGCATCTCCTACTTGCCATCGCATTCTGCCCCTGAGTGGTCTTTGCACCTGGGTGCTGCTGAGCCCTGGTGGGATTCAGCTCTGAATAGGGGACAGGGCAGTCACTGCCCAACAGCAGAGACTCCCAAAGAACCTGCACCAGTTTCACTACTTCAGGGGAAGCAACAGAGTTTAACCCATAGTATCTGTCCACTATCTGCTGTATTATCTTAGAAGACAAGAACTCTTGTTGGTGGAGTTTTTCTGTCTTATTTTAGCTAAGATTATGGTCAGATGGAGATAAATCCTTAAGATAAACTATTGTTATTGCCTCATAAATAGGCTTGTCCACTTATATTTTTAATTTTTGATAAACTGATAAACATTTCTGTTATTAAGGGCAATTAAAGACTGTGCCAGTAAAAGGAAAAAATATAATATATTAAAAAAACCAAGGACATCAGCACTCGATCTTGAGAGAATAAAATATTGGATTAAAGAAAGGGAAAATCCATTCAATTACTGTGATATGAATTGTCTCGAGATGCCAAATATGAATATGAAATTCAATTTTTAATCTATCTAAAAGTGTGTGTCTGCAATCTTTGATTTAGACTCATGTCTAATGCAAATCTTATTAAGTAGAAGAAAATGTTTGGAAGAAAGAAGAGAGGGCAGAATAAAATGTATAACCTTCCCCCTTCTCTCCCAGAATAAGACCTTGATCTATTAAGGATAGCACACAATAATTTCCCTAGATCAGTTTTTCCTAATGTACATTTTCCTGATGTTTTTTAATTTCTTTTTTTTTTAACTCTTAATGGATTTTTATGATAAGCTTTGAGTTATCTAGAGGCCAGAAAATGGGAATCTCTACTGAAAGTTCCAGCATTTCATGTTGCCTTCCGAAGAGATATAAACTAATAAAATTAAGAATAGAAATGAAACAAGTGTGCATAAACAGATTTTGAAAAACAACATAGTGTAATTTTCAATTAGGATAGTCTCTTTTCTGTTGTCCATTCCAAATCACACAGTAGACTAACATCTACAGATTATTTTTCACATTTGCTAAAGAAAATACCTTGTAACTCCATTTGTATGCAGTTGATGCAAGATGAAAATTATCAAAAACACAAAACCAGACAGTGTTGCCATATGTTCCGGTGTAGAAGTATATTACAGTATGTTAACACCCTATCACTATCACATAAAATGGCTACAAAGATAAATGTTCCCTAAAAAACATCTACTAAAGAATTGAAAGATGGGTACGATAATTGTTTTAATTTTAAAATAAAATATTTTTTTTACTTTTTCCTTTCAGACTCCTTTTCTTTTCTCACTCTTTCTTCCCATTATTACTGTAGTTACAGATTCTCCCTTTAGTTCCTTTTACTATTGTTAGAGATCTTGATGTTATCTTTGACCGGTAGTTCCAAGTTTATTTTCCTTACAATTAATCTTCCAGGAGCTATACCTTGAATAGCTCAATAATATGTAAGCTTCTCATGTCTGAGACATCAAAAAATTCACAGCCCACACATTAGTGGTCCTCAGAGCCTCAAACTGTAGTGTCATATATGCTGTTTTGTCAAAATTCCCTATTTTTTTTTGGTTAAGGTTGGTTAACCTTCAGCTGAATACTGAACACTTCATTTATAAATAAATGGAATGGAATGTTAAAGATGAACTTTCATATTTTATGAAAAGGATGAAAAGTCCCTGTATTCAAGGTTCTGCTTCCAAAGTATATTGATCTGTGTTCTTCCATTTCCTTTTTATCTTCAGAAGAAGGAGTAATTACTTACATGCTAACGATTACACTACAAACTCCAAGGGAACTGCAGTCATGGAATCATGTGGGTTGAAACAAGTTCAACTGCTAACCTGTCACTGCCAGGTCACCACTAAACCATGTCCCTCAGCACCACATCTGCATGTCTTTTAAATACTTTCAAGGATGTTGACTCCACCACTCCCCTGGGCAGCCTGTTCAGGTGTTTTACAACCCCTTCTATCAAGAAATTTTTCATAATATCTCATCTAAACCTCCCCTGGTGCACCTTGAGGCTATTTCCTCTTGTCCTATTGCTTGCTACATGGGAGAAGAGACTGACTCCCACCTCACTAAAACCTCCTTGTAGAGAGTGAAAAGGTCTCCCCTGAGCCTCCTTTCCTCCAGCTAAACAACCCCAGTTCTCTCAGATGCTCCTGGTAAGACTTGTGCTCTAGACCCTCCTCAGCAGAAATGAAGATGCAGTGCTTTGAGCAACCTGATCTAGTGAAAGATGTCCCTGCCCACGGCAGGAGGGTTGGACCAGATGATCTTTAAAGGTCCCTTCCAACCCAAATCATTCTATGATTCTAAGGACAATTGGTAACATGAATGGTTACGGAAAGTAGGAATGCGGACAATTTGTTTTCAGGAATTCCAGTTTCTCTATTGGTGAGTTACTTTTCTTCTTTTATTGCTCCCTCCCACCTCCTCTTTTCTGTCTGCAGTTTCCAACCAGTCACTGTCAAGAGATATATTTTCCAGGTCCCCAGTTCCGTTCTGATGTATCTTCCCACAAATGAGCTCCCTCTTTTTTTTATAATTCTTTACATGCTCTCTCTAATAATTTGGGTTGATTCACCCTGAACTAGCATTGAAAATGAATCAGAAGCCTTAAGAAGTGTTGTGATTTCCACAAAATTTGTCAAAAAGAAGCTTTTCTCAGAACCACTGGTTCTTGATGATGGTGTAGGTGGGCTTCTCAGCCCAGCAAGGCATGAATGTCACTGCTTTTTTTGATGCAGACATAAGACAAATAATATATTAGTCAATTATATGGCATTATTCCAATAAAGTAAGAATATTAAGAGCACCCCGAAGGTCTGTGAACTCACCTAATATGCAGTGTGCAAAACCTGACTGGACTGACAACAACCAATTTTCTATTCTTTACAGGCTCCTTAGGAAGGACAGGCTGGGAAGACAAGGAGATAGAGTTGCTCATTATGTGAGAGAACAGCTGGAATGCAGGGAGCTCTGCCTAGAGATGGAGGAGGAGTAAACTGAGAGCTTCTGGAAGAAGATTAAAGACAAGACAGGTAAAGATGACATTGTAGTTGGTGTCTGCTATAGGCTGCCTGACCAGGATGTACAAGTAGGTGAGACCCTCTACAGAAAGACAGGAGCAGCCTCACATTTGCAGGACCTGGTCCTCATGGAGTACTTCAACCACCCTGATCGATATCTGCTGGAGGGACAGCATAGCAGAAGTTCCTGGAATACATCAACAACTTTCTCATGCAATTGATAGTGGAGCCGAAGAGGAGAGTTGGTCTACTGGATGTCATGCTTAACAACAAGGAGATACTTGCTGGGGATGTGAAGGTCAAAGGCAGCCTTGGCTACAATGACAATGAGATAGTGGAGTTCAGAGGTCCCTTCCAAACTCAACCTTTCTGTGATTCTGTTAGGGAAGAAGATACAAGTTGATTCACTATGAGGTCTTAAATAGTCCAGATACTTGGATCATGATTTGCCAAAAGTATTTAAAAAAAAAAAAAGCTTGAAGAACTGCACAAAAACAGACACAATAAAGACAATGCAAGTGTACAAAAAAATTAAAATGCACCAAAAAATGCATGAAATAAATTTAGCCTCTGTATTTATTACTCCTTTTGTCGACTTCAACTTCAGCTTCTGATTCCAAGATGCGTTTCAATGCACAGCCTACTCAAAAGGCACACACCTTCCAAAAACAGTCATATGTTGTTGACTGCCTGCTTTTATTGTTTAGATTTTCAAATACTTTTCATTGAAATATGTTGCATACTAAAGGGAAATTTGTTTCTGTTTTGTTTCAGTTCCAGCTGATTAAACACAGCTATTCTGATGTGTAAAAGATAAAAATATATAAAAAAACAAATTAAGTGTAAACATGTAAAATTAAGATAGCAAAATGGCCGATTTAAACTCTCTTATCTAAATTCTCTTCTCAGGTCCACCTAAGCCCACTGTTTTTTCTCACCGTGAAATGAGATATATGTGCAGAAATTCCATTGAACAAAAGGGACTAAATATTGCCACCAGTCTGTAGTGTGTAAGCCCCAGGAATTGCAGAGACACTTGCAGTATTGGTGTGAATGAGATAACTTAGGTCCCAGAAATGGTCTAGCCATAGACTTAGCAGCAAAAAGATGCAAGCAAACTAAGTTTATCCTACTTCTGATGCAGAATAAGACCTTTCAGAGCTAGTCCAGCATCCCACCAACATGTTTTGATAGCTGATTTTATTCTGTTCACTGCATTGAAGTTGTCAAAAGATTTCTTAGATTGTAAGTTTTTTTCTGGGCAGAGATCAGCTAATACTTATTTCTTTGGTAACTACAAAAAAGGCTCTCTTTCATGCCTTGTGACAGTGCAGATTAATAATTAACAACAGGCCAAGTAGCGGCAAGACATACTCTTTGCTAAAAACCTACAGTAATCAAAAATAATTTATTCTGGAAAACTTTTAAGCAAACACAATAAAGAAACAGATGAAGGATGTCATAAAAGTTTTTATCAGAGATAGATAATGAAAAGAGCTTTCACTGCCATTAACAGCAAATCAGAAAACAATTCTATATTCTTATCAGCAGGTTGGGATGGAAGCAGATTGAGAAAAGTGATAAAAAATGGGATGGACAGCTTTTTAGTTTCTGAGCCATACTGTTGAACATTTTTGCTTTTCTGAGATTTCCAGGGCGTGCAGATATGCTTCTATTCAATTAAGAGTGAACTTGCCTCTAGTTACAACTCAGCATTTATTGAATTGCAAGGATACTTATATTAAAGAGTTTATGTGCTGACTTCAGGTAAATCACAGTTCTCTACAGCATCATCCCCACTACTGAGGTGATTTGTTTGTTCTTTAAATTACTTGCTCAAAGCAATACTTGTTTTTACAAATGTGTAGTTGAATAACTAATTTCTCCAACAGCTTTGCAGAATATTTTATTATGAATTGCTAAATCTGGTTACTGTGCTCAGCTTTCCTTTTCCACATGGCTGCTGACATGTGATTACAGATTACTCCAAAATATCTGCAAAATACAATAACATTATGTTAAGAAGTATTTAGATATGGCAGCCTAAACTGTGCTTTTGATTCATTATATTAAAGCCAACAGATTAACTGATTAAATCTGAAAAAGTAAGTGCACCTGTTCTTGAATACAGAGCTGTTATTACTAGTGGCATTATTAAAGTTGCTTTGAGATTGGTAGCTACAGCATGTACTGAATCCTTTGGATCTGGGCCAAGTCACACTAAAGTTAATGAAAAGGAGATTTGCCTGCACTGAAATTAGTCAGAAAGGAACTCATGACATCTAGAGCTGGTAAAATTGTACGTACTGGCTACTTAGTTTTCTAAAAGCATAGAAGCTTTACCTACAGACGCAATAATTATCATAAGAACTGCTGGAATACAACAACAGGGATACTTTCAAAGGCAAAAATGGCAGCTGTGTCCTTTGCTCCTATTAAAATTATCTTTAAATATTCCCTTTAATCACATGCTTCGCTCATATAGTAGGGCAGTCATGCTCAGCTGAAAAAATAGAAATTTTTCCCGTGTTATTTAATGGGAAAAGGAGCAGCTTTATAATGCCTTTGCTTCAGAATACACTAATTGTCCTGGTTTCACTGGGACAGAATCAGGGGCCAGCCATGGTCTGCAGGCTGCCAGCAGTTTTGAGTTAGCCAGGGCAGCTGACCTGAGCTGGCTAGCAGGTATATATCCCATACCATAAACATCACTCAGTATAAAGGAGGAAGTTTACTGAGGACAGGGGTTCATCCTGATCCTCCTCCTCTTCCTCCTCCTTCTCCTCCTGCTTCTCTCCACCCCTGGAGGGCCTCACTTAACCCTTCTGCTCCTGAGGACTGTTTTCCTGCTTATTGTGACTGCTGTACATTCACTGGGCTAAGCATAACTTTGTATACTTTATACTGGCATTAGTATTAGCTTTGCTGTTTCATTAAATCAGTTTCCATTTCAATCCTCTCCTTTTCCTGATCTCCTTTCATGTCTGAGGAGGGGTCATTGGGTGATAGATAAACTTCTGTAGTTTAGCCCCACATACAGGCTAAAAATAGACACCAATGTTTTTAAATCTCAAATAAACTAAGCAAATACTATTACAGTTATTTTTGCAGATGGGGATGTTGAAGTGCAAAAAGATGGAATTTCTCATAGTCACACATTAAATCACTGGCAATGCATGGGACAGAGTCCAGGACTCCTGACTCTGTGAACCACTAGAATATATTCTCTCTCAGCACAATTTAAAGAGCCACCCTCAATCTCAGAAGACAGCTTTGTAAAACATAATTTTGCAAAAGGTTCTCAGCAGGGTTTCAGACATTGTAGTTATAATTCCAATTTTTTCCATTCATCCTGTTTCCCAGTTTTTTGATTTAGCAATATGCTTTGGGATTAGCACTTGAGAACCTTGAGTTTCAGCCAAACATGGATTATGGATCAGATAACGCTAATTACAATTAATAATGTGGACAATAGTATTGTAAATCTAGAATTTACCAGGAAATTAATTTTGTCACTGAAAGCTGGAATGATGGTATAATAACGGAAAATCCATCACCAGGGACCAAAATATGAAAAAGATAGTATTTAAGCTTAACAATACTACTTCTGAATGGAGCTAGATGAAAAGTAAATTTGCCTAAAGAGCCTAAATTGGTCACTCCATAACTACTCAGAAATTGAGATTAAGATTTGGCTGCTGATTTTTTTTTTTCTGGATGAGATTCAGAAGGGATTATATTTGTTTAATTTAAATGCAGAGTCCAACTACTCTCCATCAAGATGTGGCCTTCATGTTCAGAGGAGATTTGAAGCAAATTTCTAATTTTCCAGAAGTATAGCCTTACCAGTGTGCTCAGTCAAAAAGCAAATATTTTAATTTCCTTTTGCTCTTTCACTCCTTATGAGTATTTAGTTAATAGGGTAGAACCTGGAGTTTACATATTTTCCTGTAAGAAGAACATCCTTCTCAGCAGTCTAAAAAATTACACATATGCTGTATTTTTACTGGTTGACTGTGAAGGGATTAAGCACAGGAGGGATTAGGAAAGCAATGATGTTCACGGGCCTTGTCTTTAAATCGGTAACTAGGTAACCTCTGCCCACACCAAGACCATGATGGACATGATTAACAAAATGTCTGGTTTACACATTCTGGACTTATTGGAACATGTGGCTATGTAAACGTGTCATTTCTATGTTCCCATCAGCATTTTATTTGCTTTTCCCAGTGTAGGAGTTAGCAGTAAGGAAGATCTATATGAATTATAAGGTTGAGTTAGAATACATGGAGAAAAGTAATAATGACAATACAGTGATTTTCTACACTGTTCCTGAAAGCTATTCTTTCCAATCAGAGAATAGAAATTTTGTCTAAAATTTTCGAAAATGTGTAAACTTTTAGGCTATGTCAAAATGTCAGAATTGACCTCTGAAATACAATGTTGGAAACAATCATTCTCACAGAAAGCGTGAGCCTCTAAGTGCTGAACCACAATATTTTTAAAAGTATTTTTGGGCATATTTAATTTAATGAAAAATTATAAACTCCTTATAGCCATAGGGGAAACAGAAAAATGTAACTTAAATTAGGCATTCAATTATTTTTTCTAGTATCATTAGAAATCTGCTGACTCTATGATAATATTTTCTCAGGCCTAGTTACTGTATATTGCTTAAAATTATTACACTGAAATCTGTTTGTTCAAATGAAAATTAAAAGGTAATGGTGAAACCAGAAGTGACCACAACGATATTCTTTATAACAGACCTCCCAAACAGCAAGACATATATAATGATTCTGTCATTAAAATGGCTGAAAACTTTCAACATCTATGAACAGACACTACAAAATGAAAAATTCTGATCAGTATTTTTCACTCTCCTAATTTGAAGCAAAAAATGGTAGATAAAATCATTACTGTGGAAATGTTCCAACCAAGCTTTACACTTGTTCATTCACATTTCTTTGACTTTCTCAGGCACTTGAATTGTTAGTGTAGCATGTAAAATACAGAAAAAAACTATAAACATTTTTAAACCAAAGTTATGGTCTATTAAGTTGGGTTCACTGCCCCACTAATGCAGTTACACAGCTCCAGGAGCAGAGGTGGCTGAAGAGCAGCCAGACTGGAGTCTGAACAGAGCAGGCACCCAAATACACAGGCATCCAATTTTGTGGATCTAAAGGCATAGAATGTTTTGCAGGTCTCACTCTTGAACCTTTTGACATGTGAGACATTGAATTATGAAAATTCAGTTGATCTTTTCACAGTATTCTCTTTTTAACAGTGACATTTTTTCCTGTTCTCTGAAGAAATACCAAGCTAGCAGAGAACTGTTTTAAAACAAATTGGAAACCAAAATGAAAAAAGAAATCTTAGTAAGGCAGTGACTGTACTATCTTACTGCAGAATATATTAAATTTAAAGTTATAAAATAGCATTACCATCTTTAAAATCTTAAATGATCTCCGTTAGAAACAGCACTTCAGTTTTTGCAGTCATATTTTTATGCAAAGTCATGCTGGAAAACAACCTTATTTAAAGAGTTTTATCTCAGTAGTTTTAAACTTATTTGCTAAAAGAACAAAAAGCAAGTCAACAAAAGAAATAAAATCCTGCCATGGTATCTGATGCTAACATCTCCATAATGCAACTTCTTAAAAGACACAAATCTACCCAATTTGTCCCTTTAAAATAAATTCTGAAGGATTTCCTCAAATATACTTAAGGCCTGAAGTGTGACTCGCTTCGATTTAGGATCAAGACAGAAAGAATAATTGGTCTTGCAGAAAAAATTATCAGTATAGGGAAAAGAAACTGCAATGCAGAAAATCATCAGTAATAAAATGTTAGTTTCAGCCATTGATATTTTGGAGTGGAGGTAGGATAAGTATTACATGAACAAAAGCAGGGATGGTTTCTCCTGCTTACAGTCAACAGATCTAACCAATTCCTGTGGCATCACTCTCTGACCAAGTAATAGAAAAGACAAATTGTCCAGGAAACTTGCCATGCAAAGAGATACATCCATCCTACTAGGGTCACATTCACCCCCAGCTATATTTCAAAGCAACTAGTCCATGATTCTGTAGTAATTGTGATGATTAAAATGTGGGCCCAGACCTAGCTGGTTCTCCTGGCAGTATTGTGGGCAAACAGGAGACCATTCCTGGGTAGGACATCAGCCTAGAAGACAAGTTGTTTATGGAGCTGCTTTGTAGTGGTGGTCTGGGAGCAGTACCTTACATTGTAGGCATCACTGTCCTGGTCAGGTAACATTTCTGCAGGTTCTATCCTTTTTGAGCACGCACATATTTAGCATCTGATAAGATAGCAAAGTGCATCTTCTTACCACAACATGGCATAAATGTACTGCACACACACTGTCCTTTGGGCATGGGATAATAGAGGGACAAGTGACAAAATGAGTCTTCTCCCAAATTACTTGTTGTTTCCAAGATAACAGTATCCAAGATACTTGAATTTCACCATTCCTTGGCTGCTGGGAGCATGTGCGTGCTATAGACAGGAAATGGGACAACTAGATCATTTGTATATGTATATTAAAATTATCAATTGGATTTTAAATAGGTACAAATCCACTTAAAAAACCAGACTACTACATAGTAGTTAAAACAGGTAAATAAAAATAAAGAGCAGATAGAGTATTATAACTCTTTGGAGATTCCATCTGATTCCAACAGCTAAATGAGGTTTTACAGATTCTATTACCCCATAAAGTGATCTGACCTCTGAATAGAAATACTGTTAAATAATCTCATTCAGCAACATGCTTAGAAGGTAAGTAGCACTAAGCTACCAACAATATAAATATAGTTAGCACATTTTTTACGTAAGTACAGACATTAATTCTTTTAATGCTTAGTACCATTCCAGTTTCTTTTCTGATACTGAAGAAATATGTATAGGCTGAAATAGTGATTTCACAGTACAGTTAGCTAATAAAATTGTCTTCCTGATATTGGATATTTACTTCTCAGCTGAATAGTTGTAAAAGTACACAGATGTTAACAGCAGTTAACACTAACACAATGGTTTCCTCTGAGCTGCTGCAATAATATTTGTGGTTAATTTGGTTTTAGAACTTAATAATAATAGTTTTAGTTTATGTCATTGTAAAGTTTGGGAAAAATCACTACAAAGAAAATCTTATACCAAATGCTCTGGGCAACAAAATGTTTTTTCCCGCGATCTTATCTGGGCACATGGAAATGAACTGTCTCACAGTGCAACAGAATTTTTGGTCATTGGCATATTACTTGCTTTGGAAGTTGGTCAGAACTTCTGTGAAAGCATCACAGGATTTTTCTGTAACAAAAATTATTAAGATCTCTGTCTTATGCTGTAGTGGTTTAGTCCTGGCTGGGACCTGAACCACATGACCGCTGCCCCCCACCCTCGGCAAGAGGGATTAAAAATGCCTTTGCAGGCTGAGATAAGGAGAATTTAATACAAGAACACACAAGAAACAATCAGAACAACAACAGCTATAACAACAGTGAGAAAAACAATGTACAAAACAAGTGATACCGAGCAATGAAACAAGTGGAGCGGACTCCGAGGGACATGCACACCCTCACCTCGTGTATGGCACAAGCCAGCGCTGGGGGCATGATGTCAGCATGGTATGGAATAGCCCGGCTGTGGTTCCCCCCTAACTCCTCCTGAAAATTAACCCTGTCCTGGCCAAACCAGAACACATGCAAAATACAATATTCCCAAATCCACACCACTTGTACTTACACTGCAGTGTAAGATCATACTGTGAGACAAGGTTTGAGATCAAATTCACCAGCCATCCATTTCTTTTGCCCTCAGAAATTCTCTAAATGACTGCTCTGAGGCAAGTCTGGTGTTACTGCTCAAAGTGGGAGCTTTGGATGCATTTTGTGCTTTTGAGTACTCTTGATGCCCTGCTTACGAACTAGCCTTAAGGACAACTATAGGAGGTCTGCAACTGTTTTTGCAGCCTCTAACCAAGCCATTGGTCTGTGAAGTGAGACTTGCCAGTTTGGGTAGGCTAGACTGCATACCATCTATCCTAGAAAGACCCTGACATCACCTGTCAAAGGAATGCATGTATTAACTTCCTCCTTTCGCCCATTACTCCTGCCTTTCTTCTGCACATACACGAAACTGGGAGCCCAGCACCATGGCATCCACTATCACGTTTCATGTGGGACACATTTCATCTCCTGGGAATCACTCTGACTGTCAGTCTGCTGACTGTGCGGCACGTTAAGCTACTGCTCATCAGCTATTGCAAGTGCAGTTATCCTGGAGGACGCACCACTGCTGCATGATGGTTCCAACTTTTCTCCCATCAGCACCATTGCCTCCTATCTCCTCCTATGAGCTTTGGAAATATTTCTAGAAATATCCTGAGAAGCTGGACTGGCAGCCACTCTTTGACTCCCACCTGTGAAATGAATATTTGTGAAAATAATTGAAGGAAAAATGTCCTTAAGATTGCCCTTAATGTCCTTAACCTAATGAAGGTTAAGAGGAAACTTCCTTTAATTCAAATTAATCATTAATTGCCACTCCTGAGTTTCCTGAGTTTCTCTAAAGCGTCTGACATTGCTAGTGTTCATCAGCAACATGAGTGCCTATGCTCACAGCATAACATTCTGCAAAGCAAGACCCCTAACATAAAAAAAACTCCACCAGATTTCTATAAAAACACTGTAATTTCTATTGTAAGAAATAGCCATTAAGAAAATTTGTGTGTTTGTTAACTCTGTGATTCGGCAGCATGTTATGGATTGTGTATGTCAGTCTTTTACTGGTGGACTCTTCTCTTCCCCAGGCTGCAAAAAGAATATTCCCAGTAACACTCTACCAGTCACAGCAAAATGTGAAACATGGAAAAGGAATCATGCAGGAATGCAGGGTGCAGAGAAAAATAAGACAGACAGAATTAGGGTTTCTTTGATACACTTTTGACAGACGGTCCCAAATGATTGTCTTTAACAGCAAGAGGAAAATGGAAAATATTATTTCATTTTTAGAATCAATTACATACAAACCAGGACATACAGTTTCAAGGGTTCTATACCTGAGTGTTTGTTGCGTATTTAATTCTCAAATAATCATGTTGAAGTTGCTCCCTGATGGCTGTCCTTTGTGAGTTACAGAACCGTAAATCTTTTCCTTTAGGCAAAATTTATGTATAATATTTCAACCAGTGGAGCTTGGCTACTTGTATTCTTATGACAATGTGAATGCAGGTTATTCAGTGAAATTCCTACCTTGATAAATGGATGATGAACTGCCACTCAAAGTTTCTGCTGCCGTGTCAGCAGATTAGCAATATTGCCACTTCCTGTTCTAAAATGCTTCTTTATTATTACTGTATTTCACTAAAATGTTCTAATGTACCACTAAAGGAACCTTCACTTTTAATATTATCCCAGACTGAAAATCTATTCTACATTGTTAGTCATTGAAAGAATATATAAAGCTCTTAAATTCCCAAATGGGAATGGTAGAATAAAACTACATAGAATAGACAAATGGTAGAATAAAACTACAAAAATAATACTAGTAGTACCAATCAGATGCCGCCAAAGCCACTTTATAGTTGTGACAACTAAAAAATTCACAAACCATTTGCATTAAGAAAAGTTTGTGTGTGTCTATTTTTTTCTCTTACAATGCTTTTTCCAAACCAGAATTTCAAAGACTGAAATAATTTATCCTAAGGACAAACTAAGAATTTAAGAAATCCCACTGTAAGAAGGTATTCATGTTTTTGAAATAGCTCACAAGAAGCTTACATTAGTGATTCCAGGATGTCACAGGGTTTTTTTGTTTGTGTTTGTTTATTTGTTTGTTTTTTTCTGACAGTTTTACTTCCTGGTAAATAAATACATTTTATTACTTAAATAAAGGTATTTTGGTCTACTGCAAAACACATATCACATATTGACTCTAATCTGAAAGTTAAAAAAGAACATCACATTCTTGGGAAAGCAGGTCCCATCCATCTTAGGATACTTTTGGCCAAACATTTTACGAGCAAGCCCTCTGACTTTGATTTATTACATACCCAACTGCTTTACAGGATTTGACTGGAAACTCCACAGACAGTCACTTATCTGTTAGTGTACACACAGATCTTCTCCCACAAACTTTTACACAATTAGGCCAGGCTATGAATTTAAATATTAGGGCTCATTATCTTAGCTACATGAATCTTTAGTTAATTTTCATACACTATTATGGAATATGGGTCAAACTCATTATTTCCTGTCTACTGAGGATAATTCCTCCTTCCTGTTCATAAAAGCTGAATGTCATAACCTATGAATTAAAACACTTGCCTTGTATTCTAGCTATTATTATTATTACTACTATGCAAGTTTCTCTAGAAACAGGACTTTTTGTTCTATGCCTACAGGTTCAAAATCCAAGGTGAAACTTCACACTAAAAATTATATGTGATTGAACTGGAACCTGGCAGAGACACAAACCCAACATGAAGAGTTCAACTCATTAAAAAAACATCAGGCAAGCAGGTGCTCGGCAGTTTTGGTATGACTGCGTCACACAGCAGATGGGGGTGAATACTAAGGGGTAGATCTTAGCTGGTGTATATTGTCTGAGCTCTGCTGGCTTCAACGGAGCTGTCACAGTTTACATCAGCAGAGGTATGTCCTTGAATACTGAATACTGAAAAGCAGCTAGCCATCAATGGGACGTAGAAGCAATAGTAAGAGGTACAATACTGTAACATGAGGCACAAAATTCCACCTTAAAATCTTAAACTTTCATGAGGAAAATTGCTAACTCAAATTCCTGTTTTCTTTTTAATTTCTGCATTTTTCTTTTTTGTTGCACAGATTTTAATTAATAAATCTCTTATTTGAATGGAAAAAGTAAAGAATTTAGCACATGAATTTGTTACAACTAGTATAAATCCTCCACTTACAATAAAGTTTTGTTAATACTAATCAGAAAACTATGGTGTTTCCTAAACTAGGATGAGCAAGAATGCTCCAAGCTCTAGTATTTTTCAGTGGGGTGTAGAGTTGTGCACAGGCATTTACAAAATAAGCCTTTTAAACCCCTTACAAAAGTAAGACTCAAATTTAAAAGATTTTTTTTTCTGCAGTTTTAGGGCCGAATCCTTATTTCAGAGGATTTTCCTCCATTTTCATAGAGGTCTGTCAGCTATAATGATCCTATATACCCTCTGAGAGGGCTACAGATTTTAAGCTTTTGTCATCCTAGTAATGGCATGCGGGCTTCATCTTCCCAAAGCCCAAACATTTGGGATGCCAAGTGCCAAATCCTGTGAATTGCCTAGGCTCCTGTTGTTTGATAACAGGGTGTATGGGTACACAAGTGTTGGTCATATTAGACATATGTCAAGTAAAGAGAAGGGGATGCAGTTGTAGCTGGTCAACAAGACGTTGCCCAGGAGGTCTCATTGCAGTGTAGGGCTGTGTATAACAATGAATCCCTGGCTGCAGTGCATCTCTGCAACCTTTCCCTGCGCTTGGATCTCTTGCATCCCAGATCCAGCAGCTGCATGGGTTTCCCACATGGACATGGTGGGGCTGTGTTGAGAAAGTCTGAGAGAGAAGCTGTGGGGCAATGAGAGGTGAGAGCTAGTAAATGTATTGCAAGAACATGTGAGACTCAGCATGTCTAAACTGGTTCACAGAGCAGAAATTCATGCCCCAGCCTGGGCTATGCTGTGCTGATTGGAGTTGGAGGGTGTCTAAAAGCTAGAATCTCCTGCAACTAATGGGACTTGTGGCTGAAATGTGATGATTCAAGTGTAAAATTTCATCACTGCATATGATCTTGCACCATACCAGTCGAAATGACAAACTCTGGAAAGCGAATAAAAGTCTTGGAATGTGTCAACTTTTCTTCTCAACAGTGTAAATTGGCACTGCTCCTGACCACAGTAAGCTAGAGTGCTTTGGTCAATATTATCTAAAAGCAGATAGAGCTCATGAGCACACATTGAGCCTGTGGTTGCTATTAGATTGAACCGATCTGCAGAAATTTTTATTTATGCAATGATCCTGTCCTACAAATTCTTAATATTACAAGGATGAACACAAATATGGACTAATTGTGAGCACAGCGTTATGCAGGATTTGGCCCGCTGTTTGTGGTAACAGAACCTCTTCACACTGAGTACTGTGCTTCTTAATTAACATGACCTTGTAGGTCATCATTTTCATTTAAGGGAAATTCTTAATGAGCACTCTACTTAGTTGTTCAAAAATAACTGGAGTCACTTAAAAGCACAAGAGCCCTTACAGAAGTACCTGCTCTGCTGTGCCCCCACAGGCCTGAGATGCTAATACCTTTTCTGCAGTAGCATAGATTTTTCTTTTTCACTCTGACAGGAAAAAGACCATTTGAAGCTTTAGATATTACCAGAGGGGGCTAATTCCTCCCGCTCCCCCCCTCCAACGTTGTTAAAGAAGCGCCAATCAATCAGAAGCTGAGAGATCCAAAGCATGTATGTCCAATCCCACCATTTTCCAGTTACCTTTCTAGAGTCAGTTTAGGTTATTTTGTTGACAAAGGGCAGAACCATGTCATCACTAAGTCCAATCCAAGACAGCCTTTGGCATCCTGGCATTCACTGGGAGTGAGATTTATTTCACCTATCAAACCTCAAGACATGGGGTCTGTAGGGGTCTGGCCTGACAGCACTGCCAACAACATGCAGTTTCTGGAACTTCAATGGCAACGTCACTCCTCATTCCCAGAATGATTTCCCCATCCTGACTTATACACTACCTCAGTAAGTTTCTATGTCTTTAGCTCCATACAGCCTCCAGCTGCCGAACATGACTATTGCCCTTCCTGGGAACTGCTGGTGGCCCTGATGAGAAAAGGCCCAACAATTATTAAGAGGGATGTTGCTATGTCTTTCAAATTCATTTAGCCTTCGGTATGAGGAATTCCAAGGCCAGAGGGTGGTCTAACCCAAGTGACTTCTTTCTTGGGAGCTCTTCAAGTCAGGGAGCAGGCCACAAGTGTATGCAGCCACATGTAACACATACCACACACACAGTGTAGGGTACACCCAACACGAAAGGCTGGCTAGTGTGGTTTTACTCCATGCAATTTCAGTAAAGTGAGATAATTCTCATCCTTTCATTCATAAGCTCTGTTGTTTTTGTCCAGAATATGAAATCTCACATAGAAGTTTGTGTCTCTTCTCATGTTTAATCTCAGCAAGTGCCTGTGCACAGAGAAGCACAAACACTTGTGAGAACTGTGAGAGTCAGAAGAGCCCCACTCTGATTGGAGTGGTAGTGGTGTAACAAATTATTATTTCACATCCCCTCTTTTTCCTGCCCAAGCAGTTTATTTTGTCTCCAAATACACTATATTCTTTAAGTCCCACTTCAAATCCATCCCATGGTTGTTCCCAACTCTAACCTCAGCTTTGTCTGTCCTGCTACTCCTAAAAGTATTGCTAAAGATGACAGAGAATTCAACAAGGTCATAATCATGGCTTCCTCTGAGAACAGGGGCTTTACCTTAAACCGTGCCTCCCAAGTGAGCAAACGGGAGGAAAGGACTATACTTGTCAGTCAGTGAGGAATTTCCCCCTTCCCAGAAATGTTCCTGTTCAGACAGCCCAACTCAATGGCAAGACATTTAAATTTCCCAGCTTGCGATAGGGAAGCCTGCTGACATCCATCCCCTCCACGAACCCATGTTGATCACTCATCATCTCAGCTACAAGATTCAGAAAACGTGCTTTGATCCCTCTTGACTACAACATCCTACTATGGCTGAGAGATCAAAATGTTATTTTCCATGTAGAATGCATTCATTCTTCATAACACCATGAATCAGAGATGATGCCGTGCTACTACCCCCTGTCACAACCGTAAGACTGAAATCAGACTGCTTGTGGGAGGGAAGGTTGCAGGATCAAGTATATTACTCTCAAATGATTCCAAAATGCCTCCACCAGGTCAATTATTGCAAGCTATTACAGTATCTGTCCCCTGTGTTCATATAGACAGAGCGCAAAGCCGCATTTAAATTACAGACTTGAACAGAACAGTAGTTACAGCCTCTACATAGAATTAATGACATATCATGGTGCTTAGGAATATGAATTGTTTTGTGTTCATTTATAAAGAGAAAAGAAACACATTATCACCTAAGACTGAAGCTACTTGGTTCCCTTAGCAAACAGATAATCGTCTTCTGGATGTTATATTAGTATGTAATTTATCAGTTGAAAACTGGACAGTACCCACAATTCAACACTTAAAATTTGTTTCAATCCTTAATGAAAGTATATTGCAACCAATCTGACAAAATGAAACAAAACCGATAATTACTTCCTGGTAGTCCATCAAACGGTAAACAGAAGATTGTAAAGGAACTGTCTCGTACAGCATAAACAACAGCTCTGACCAATTAAAAGTGTGTATTACCAAGACACAGACTTTCATGTTATGGAATAACTTTAGTGGGTTTCTATCAAAGGCTGTCTCAATAGAGGTCTGATGAGAGAGAGATCTGATGAAACTAGACAGAAAGATAGCATGAGCATCCAGTGTCAAGATAGACATTATTAACATAAAGAACAAGAAACAATAATTAGCCATAAAGAAGTTTCAGCAGTTCTGCAGCCTTATATAGGTTAAACTTCAATACTATACATGTCAACTTGCATCTTCTTCTTCACTTGCACTCTCTTCATGACATCCCTAACTTTCAAGCATGGTGTTTTTTCCCACATGTCCTTTCCAGCCAGTCAGTAAGGAAGACACCACACAGAGACAGAGAATTTGGGTGATATATTGAAAAGTGTATATTTTCAGATAGCAGCTGACTTTGCTCTGTGGCTCAGCATTTCCTATATGATAACATCGTTCTCTTTAAAAATATTATGAATTTATTATGAATAATAAAAAAGCACAGCAAAAGAACTAATTGTGATCTTCCTTCAGCTTGACCTTGAGTTCAGGCTGAGGTACCCAAGCTCTCCTGCTGCTCCATGCCCTCCACACTCACTCCACTAAGCACCCTTCTCTCACTGGCAATATCGCTTTCCTCTCTGTTCTTGGCAAACAGACATGATTCTACTTTCCTTCCTCACTCGACATGCTCTCAGAAGTGACACGAGCCTCCTGTAGGGTACTGGGTTTCTAGATGGCAGATAATTATTGATGTTTCAGTGAGATCTGGGTGGGGAAGGTTACTAATGTATTAGACAAGTGGTGCAAGGCTGTCTGAAGGACAAAGAGATGAGATCAACCTTCACTGTTATAAAGGGTCACAGACTTTGGAAGAATTTTTCCTTTTGAGGGATAACCAGAACCATACATTCACTAGCATTACTTTCAAAGAAGCCCAGTCTTTTGCTTTTCTTATAAACTAAGGCAAATCTACAATTTTTAGATCAATAATGTAACTTTCCCTTAAAATCTAACGGCTCCATGGAAAGGACTATAGATCACAGCTAATTATTACATGTTTTCAAGTCTGGAATGCAAAGTATGCGTCAGAGAAACAGATTCTGGTTGTGTCTGATTCACTGACATGGGTGCAGATATCTCTAAACAGGAAGAATATGATTGATGAGCTTGAAATAGTGGGACAGAGGTTACCCAGGTGATCGGGATAGTGGGATAGTGCAGGGTAGGGATGCCCAGGGGAATCTCATGCTCCTAAGTTTTTTTTTAACTCTTTCTGGATATGTATAGAGCAAGCAAAACAAAACAAAACAAAACAACAACAACAACAACAACAAAAAGAATTAAGTTTCTCTGTCAGTTTGGAAGTTGTATGAATTTTTTTGGGCTATCTAACCTCAAAAGATAAAGGGTTGCATAACTTGCTCCCTTTCTCCACTTCAGTATCTGGTGTGTTTTACATTAGGGCTTTTGATATGGCTTTGTTAAAGCTGTAAATATGGAGATGAAAGCACTCATTCTCAAGCTATATTTGTGAAATCTCAACTGACACTTTCCAAAAGGCTCAAATGCAACTCTACAGCTGGGGAGACTTGACCCTGCCAGTGTTGGAAGTCAGCAGAGACTCACTAAGGGGCTGGGGGAACTCCCAGGTGCACCCAATTAAAATTCATTCACCTCTCCAAAGGGAAAGCTGACATGAACTCATCTCTGAAGGGAATTATCCTCTCTTGGGATCCTGCATCCTCAATTCTAGGGCTCAGAAGAATAATTCTGAAGAAATAAATGTTGCCTTTCCAATATACTAGGGATTTGCTAGGCATTTTGTGAATGTTACTAATTTTGCTTTATCAAAATCAGTACTTCAGAGTATCATGCAAGTTGTCCAGCTCACATCAGTCAGACTATCAGTGGGTAATGACACTCTGGAGGAGTAAAACCTGAAGACTGAGGACCTAACACTGCCTGATGGTTCTTTTACTTTTCTTACAGTTTTGAAACTGACAATGCCTACAAAACAAGCAAACAAAAACATTACTTTGTATTTACATATTTACATATTAAGGTTTTATTTTACTCACTCTAAGAATATATTCTCACCTAGGATATTTAATTTGCTTACTTACCATTTCTTCCTATGCAAGACTGACAATGGAAGTAATTGGCATATAAAGAGAAGTGCTAATAGAAGTACCTCAGTTCTATGACAAACTGCAATAAAGTGGTTTGAAAAACATCGTGCCTCCCAGTGGCATCAGAAAGAGATGGGACACACAGTACCTGAGAGCCTGCACCTCAATTGCTAGAACACCATTTTAGTGAGTGCTTTGAATCTCTGACAGGCTGACTGGAAGTTTAAAGAATTCAATATTATCTTTCAACAGAATTGCAGCTGTGAAAGTTTTGTTAAATGCTAAAGAAAGAATACTTCCTTTGACCACAACTTAGCTGTCACTTAACTCAAAGTCTATGATCTTCCTTCAAAATACCTCATAATATTTAGCTGCTGCTCTTCATGGCAAGCATATTTCCTTGAAATCAAAATGCGTGAAACTTGCTAGCACTTAAGAGAAAATGCTAGAACTGTTAGAAACTTCATTTTCTTTTAAAAAAATTTATGTGTTAAAATACATATCGTGTTTTAGTGTCATTTAACATGGTAAATCTCAACTTCAGTGATCAGGTTAAACTAGCAGGACTTAAATTTGAAGAAAGATTATGGATAAAGATGTGGGATGAACAGATGATAGCACAAAGAAAAGCACAGATATTGATGGCTTAAGATAGTTGATACATCCCATTTTACACCTTCAATTACTTCAAGATTTTGTAAATCTTCAACCATTTGTACCTAAAATTTTATGTGCTGGCTATCTGCCATACTAAATGAGACCAGGAATTCTTTTTTAATAAAAACATGCAATTAACACATATCTAAATTCACACAAAAAGGACTGGACTGGAGTTTGTAATGCAGCCTAAGTTTTAGTGTTCCCCTACCTTGGGTGTTTAATGTTGAAAAAATCCCTTTATTACTTTGATGCATTTATCTTGGATGCAATTGTAGATTTAAGAGCTGTATAAATTTAGTAGGAGCTTTCAGAGATGCATCTTCTGCCTGAATTCTACAAGGAACTGAAACTACTCTTGGGATTGGTGGTGTGCAGAACCTGCAGTGGCACTTCACTGCAAAAAGACAACACCGGGCCCAGGGTGCAGACTGTAGAACAAAACAAGGCTTAGGGACAATTTTTAAATTTGCCAAGGGGTAGAGTCCATTGAATTTAAAGAAAACAGGCTTATGAAAACTGGCTTCCCCCCACCGCAGAGCTTCCCAAAGCATGTGCAGGTTTGCGGCACGCCTCTGGGCTCAGGACCGGGTTGGGAGCTCCTGGCTGCTCTGCTCCAATGCCATGGGTCCCGGGACTGCTCTCACTCCTTAGGCATAAACAAGGTGCTCCCTCAATGTGTAAATGAAACAAAAAAAATCTCTAGAATTATAATTTTTGATATGCTATTCTTTGTAGGCTTTTTTACAGACTTCTAATTTTTTTAAAAACTCATAATAAACAATGGAAAAAAATACATTTATAGATTATAGGAACATACAGCATTGCAAAAAGCAGTTAAGGCTTACAAAAGGTGCACCATGCTGAAAAAAGAGTGGAAGGAATATTGAATGTCCTAAAGCCTCAGCCCTTAACTAACTCCCTTTCTAAGCCCTCAGCATATGCCATAGGAGACTCTTTCACTTGTCTCAAGGGGCATACAAGAAGGCTCTAAACACACTAAGAAATACCAGCTTCATTGTGGAAGCACAGATTTAAGTTACTTTCTAATACCTATAGACTATTTTCCTCCCATTTTTCAGTCTTACAAAAATATTTATCACTATTCATACAAATAAAATTGTATAAAAGGAAAGTTCACGCATTAAGGAAGATGCACTTCATACCACAGGTGAGCTGATGCTGAAATTGTCTCAGTCACTTCTAAAAAAGTAAAAAAAAAAAACCAAAAAGCTCTTTTTCAGGAGCACGGTGCTACCAAATGCCTAGGAACTTGTGCTGACCTTCTGCACCTGTGGTTCCATTGGAAGATGGAAATGGATTTTCTTTTTTTAAATGTTTGAAGTACTAGAGTGCTGTTTGTTCTATAGCTTGTAGATTTACTAAAGCACAAGAAATGAGAGCTTCAGTTGAATGTGAAGGCAGGCCTCCCTCATGAGATTACAAAATCAATCAGCTCTTGTTTACTGTACATTGACAGAGTCTCCTGCTGTGGCTAAGTTGCAGAGGCTGTTAAAACACTACACAACATTACCAAAAACCTCATCTAGTTGGCTGACTGAATTCAGTTTGTCCCCTGACACACAAGTAGCTTTCTCACAGGTGTACAGTTCAGCCAACGATATTTCAGTCTGGGGTGAGAAAGGCAAATAGGAGAGGGTGGGAAGAGGGCCAGAAAGACAAATGTGGATCCTTATGGGAGAGCAATACTTTCCTTGGGTGTTTCAAATTCAGTTCTTGGAGTCTGGATGAACAAAGACCAAACACAGACAAGGAACCTGTGACATCCCTTGGTCAGTTATCCCACTCTCTTAATGGCCAGTTTGGAAGAAATCCTTATTTTCAGTGAGGCACTGGAATACTGAAGATGCTGTAACTGACAGAGCTCGTTCACACTTCCCACTTCAGCCTGTATGCTGGAAAGGCTGGGATTTGAGTACACTGGTGTGCCTTTACCCTTGCCATAAATACTATGGGACACTTAAAGGCCAGTCTCACGTCTCTTTGACAATTTCAGCAGAAAGTATCCCTACTGTTAAGCTGGGCAGTTGAGTCAGAAACGCCTGAAAAACATGTGCCCTCTGACAAATCATCAGGACCACTTTCTGCACCAACATTGGAAATCCCCCACTGGTCCTATTTATATGGTGAGAGTGGAGACCCCAGCGTGGCATGCTACAGATTCCTAAGGTTACACAGCCACACAGCTGTACATCGCCAGGTACACATATGTGTCAAGGTGCACATATTTCACAGTGTACTTAATTTTCTTTGCCCCATTTTAAACTCACATTTGACCAGAAATTCCACAGAGCATTCTTCTTGGTTTAATTTTCAGTGTTAGGAACAGTAAATCAGTAATATTTCCTCAAAGATAAGAGGTAGATAGTGCTTCTGTGGACATGGATGTCCACCTAGACTTATTTTTTTGTGAGAAAATATGTTTTCTATTGCTGTATTTAGTCAGTGGATTAACTAATAATGCAGAAACTTTGATATCTATGAAAGTGCAAATTGTAATTCTTATTTGGCCTCTCACCTGTGGTTTTAGTCTCCTAAAGGACAAGTTCAGATACCACATTACCATTATTCTTTGTGGATTGTATTAATAGACTGCAAGACATGATACAGCAAGTTCACCAAAACAGAAAAGCAAGTTGCTTGTAATGTACTTACTTAAATGTTGGGGTTTTTTTCCATTATTGACAACATGACATACCACCTATTGTTAACAATCACAATGAAGAACTACATAGGATTTATTTTCCATTTCCACTTATTTATTTCTCAAGGAACATTATACCTCCAGGGTTTTTACCAAATACAATTTTCTTAAGTACAGTGATATCTTCTCTAAGAAGTCCAACGTGTGTGCTTTAACACCTATTAATTCAGGCCTATCCAAAGCAACAACTCAGATGGAAAACTTTCTCATTTTGATGTCTGCATAAAACAGAGCTGTAGGAATGCTGGACACAAATGCCAAATGATTTCCCTTTTTGATGATGGGTAAGTAACCTACAAGCATTGGTTATTAAATGTGCCATATGCCTAGACATGGAGAGTTGGTCTACAAAGCACAATTTAAGCAAACATGTAGTTCAGGACTGCAGTATCTAATACCTTGTTTACAGTGCTTAGAGCAGAGTGTACAATGTGATTCAAACACCTGGCATTATCGGTATCTCCTTACTCAATGTTCACCAAAATTTCCAAGGTGCTCTGCTCCACAGGGAAAATCCAAACAGCAAGAACTACAGGCTATCTTCTTCCTCTGTACAGCTCAGGTCAGCAGAACTATAACAGTATCTGACAAACTGAATTTCCATTAAATCAGCTCACCAAAAAAAGAATTTATTATTCCACTTCCAAGTAAACATAAAAATGTTAGAACCACTACCTTTCAATCCCCCAGCAAAACTTAAATGGAAATACATTTTTAATAAAATCAGCATTTAAAATTATAAAATCAGGAACAAAAATTAAGCTGATCAGTGATTACCTTGGTTTTGCAAACTTAAAATGACTATTTTTAAACTTTTACAATATCCTGAGAAAAAAAAGAAAATATTTTTTCATCTTTTTTATCCAAATCAAAACTTTTCCTGCACAAATGGACAAACAGGTTTATCTTTTGTTTGGTATGCAGAAACATGGATGTTCTGCATCTGTTTTGGTAAAATTTTTTAAGGACTTTTTCCTTTTACTGTGTTAAAGTTCTTTGCATTGCTGAATTAAAAAAAAAAAAGAAAAACAAAAAACAAAACCTCCCCATCAAATTAGTTGTCTAATTATTAGTAGTTTCCTGTCATTAGATAGACATCTTTTCTCTACATCAAACCAATTATGTGGTAGAAAAGTTAAGGTGAATATGTCAACATGCTAAAAAATCCTGAGTGTTCATTGTTCAGCCATCAATGCTCATAGTTCTTTAATAGTCTGTACCACTACCTTCTTGAAATGATCTACAGAAAATTTATAAAGGTAAAGTTATTTCTTCTACTTTGCAGACCCTATGCAGATTTAAAATTCCAAAATCTAAAATGAGCAATAGAAAAATCATAATGGAAATTCTATTTTCATTTTTTTGAATGGGAGGAAGTCTTTCAATGGTTTTACTCTAAATATTCTTCTAGAAAGTATTAACAATTAATTCAAAGAAGACAAGATAATTTTTTAAGTAATAAACTGTCCTTCAGACAATTCCTGTCCATCATCTGCCTAACCAGTACTGGATCCTTGCCTTTCCCCTAGGACTCTAGTGACTTGATTAGGTTTGGGGTTCTGAGACTGCCGAGAAGAAGGACATGTATAATCTCCAGACAGCCTATGTAATATGTATTCTAAGGTTATCAAAGCTGACTGTGGAAATGCTATCCATAGTTCATGTTTAACAGCAGCTACACAGAGGTGTAGATTAATACTTTAGACAGAAGAAATAGGAAGAGAGGTAAACGAGCGAAAACTAATTTTAAGAATAATGTTACTTTCCTTATTTCAAAACCATTGACAGTACTAGCATGTAGAAATACTTTCTAATATCATTTACTATTGTCTTTTATTACAGACTATATTTTGTTTTACCTAAATGAAAGAACATAGAGGAAACTATGAAGGGGTACCTTATATTCATCAAGGCTTCCTTGATGAAGATGAAATGTAAAGGAGAAATATAAGAAGTTATGATTCTAAATATTAGAAAAATTTAAAGAAGCCTAGGGATTACTTAAAAGTTCCAGAAAATCAACTTGAAAGAATATGAATACATTATGCATGAGTACAATTTTGTCCAAAATCTAGTAGCAAGAAACTGTACTTACCATGTTTAATCATTATAGTGACTGTTTTGATCATTATTAATTTTAATTTTTGTATGATTTAGTGGCTATATATTAGGGATGAATGAGACACAAATCATATTCTTCTAATACCCATGATCCTGTCTGAAAGGAGATTGTTTCCATGAAGTTTGTGTTTTATACAGTGGGAAAAGCTAATGAAAGTAACTTAGAGCCATTCTAAATGTTGACTGACTATGCAATATAAACTATTAACCGTTTAGAGGTCTTTTAGAACAAGTTTGCATATATTGACATGATCTGGATTAAGTGTACTTGATGAACTCTCAAGGATCAGAGGAAAAAGGTATATGTCCCTCTTGAAAAGTCAATTTTTAATTGTTCATACTGTTCAGTAGTGGAACATGGAGGTTAACTACCTGTAGGGTGCTAGCAGCAGAGTTAGAGGCAAATAGGTGTAGTACATTTTACAGTCATGATTTTTTGTGGAGTAGGCAGACTGCATATGCATATCAGACACTCTCATGACATATTCCATACATAAAGTGAGCATTTGGGTGTATTGGGGTATTGCTTAAAAGGAGGGAGTTACAATATATAACCATAATTCCCTTTCCAGGTGTTTGGAGATTTGAAGTGAGAGGTACTTCAGCTGAGTTATAAGCTTATTTTTTGTCATTGAAGTTCCTAGCATTCATCCGCCACTAAACATTCAGCATGTTAGAAGTCATCATAGCAAGAACAGCCACAAAAAGTTCCCTGAAACCAGCTCTTTATAGGAAAGTTTCTATTCCTCCTTATCTATACATGTGGCTATTTCCCAAACCAAGGTCCCTGATCGCACTGTTCTCTGTTTATTTGGATACCCTTTCTTCCTCTGGACAGGCCCCTCTAACCTTGTTTATATATCCCTCCATCCCATTCCTTAACAGCAGGGTGAAATTATGAGTCATAAGCCTGAGGAACTTTATATCATTTTTTTTCAACTGTATTACCATCAGGTTTCCTTGATCTTCACTGAGATAAGGGACAGGGAAAGAAACTCACAATATTTTTGGTCTTAGGACTTTCTCTGCAGTCCACATATAGAAAGCAGGCAGGATCCATTTAGATTTCCCAAAATTCTATGGATGCTATTTCTCCTGCAAAAGCAACATGTCAATCCTTGGAAAATTCAAGTTCACAGAACAGAGAAGAGAGATGGACTTATGCACACCCAGTCGGACAAGGGTGAAGAGTGAGCTTCATAGCTACTCTCTCTGTTCATGACTTAAAATTGCTTTACCAGATACTGGGGATGCCACATAATGTGTGAGGTGAATGTTGTTTTAGACTATTTGAGGCACACTGAAAACCATCATTGAGCATCTATGTTTCCAAGAAAACAATTAGTAGACATACTCTTATTTTGGAAATAATAAATTTGATGGTAATAAATCTGTAACACTAATTTTCCCTCCAGTAGGAATAAAAAAAGTCTAGGAAATGCATGGATGTGGATTTTTGAGCACTAAGAAAAAAACAGCATTTAAGGAGAAATGGGTTCTAAATCTAACTACAGCAAAGCTCATTTTTGTGGATCATAGGGAAAAAAATGGATACAGGGTAAAGGAATATTCAGTATTTGTGGTAAGCAAAAATCTATGCCTTGAATGCAGGCTGCTGAATGACATGGGACTTCTGCTGATGATTTCAACAATTGCAGAACAGCTCTTTCTCTGGAATGCCGCCAGGCCCCAGAAAATACTTGGTGTCTGAAAAAATCCGACAAGGTGAAGGGTAACAGTTTTGGGAGCACAGTTACAGAATCAGAAGTAAGTGGGAACATTCCCCATCTGTGTCAGTGAAAGGAATAATCACATTTCAACAGAAACTTCCTTGCTAGTCTTTGTTCAAAGAATAAAAGCTGTCAGAATTCTGATATATCAGCAACAAAAAGAAAAAAAATGACAGAAAAATCACAAAGCTGACAGAAACAGTATGTCTGTGGTTCTTGCAGACAGCACTTGCCTCTATTTTCAATGAGAAAATTAAAAAGGTTCTGTTTCATTTAAAAAAAGGTCAAAATCATATAAACGGATAATGAGAAAGTTCTAGTAATCAATGAAACAGGTCTTCCTCCCTAGCATAAGCTTCAGTCTATCTATCTACTCTTGAATGAGCTTGGAATAGAAACCTGCTGAATTGGGCTTTCGTGAATCTTATTGGGAATTCCCCCCTAGACCCAGACACCCTTTGTGCAGGTGTCTGCGTCATTAACTCCTCTCATTTATGCCCTCCTCTGGCAGCTGCAGCTTGTGGGGTCTCTCCAGCCTCAGCTGACAGGGAGAATCTGGCCTTTAGGTTCACATGTACCCAAATTGCTCATTTCTGACCTTTACACAAACCTGCTTTTATCAGGGATTTGGGAAAGGACAGTCATGAGGCTATAGAGTGCTGTGATATACAACATTATGAATGTATTTATGTATTGCATTCTGATTTCAATTTCTGGTTCTAGATTAAGTGAAATAGCCATTTCACCTTGCACATCACTCACGTTTTACTATTTTAAAAGACCTCTAGACTCTCATTGATAATTTTCACTTCGCTCCTAATAAATTGGAGTAGATAGAATAAGGCAGCACAGTTTCAACTTTCTTGTATTTGAAATGCAGGAGTCTTGCCTGGCTTAGACTAAATGAAGTGGAAGGCCATGGCACACATATTGATGACTTTGGATTGCCTGTGATTGGCATAGTGTAAATGTGCATTAAGGCAACACTACTTACTACTGAGACATAAAAATTCCATTGCTTTTCTTCATTCTAATCCCAAAGGCAAATTGTTCATAAATAATATTTGAAGTTAATACAGCTATGTGAATATCTATACAAATATTTAATCAACTACCAATTCAACTACCAGATAGTGGTAGTTTAACTGCCACTGCTTAGGCACTATTGGAGAAGTCATGTTTTCATTACACTTTAATACAGAGATATAATTAATGGATAGTTGTCACAGCTGCTCTATCTGGTGATTCTCTGAAATACGTCTGAAAAATAAAATGTATTGCAAAAGTGCCAGCTCCAAGTGGCAAATTGGAGAAAAGACATGCTAAATGATTAAATGAAAAATAATTGACTATGCATTTTAATATGCATTCAGAAGAACACTAAATTACTGAATTAGAGTTCATTGTGGTAAAGAAGTTGGTACAAAAGGCCTGGTCTTCAAAACTCTCCATACTTCCCTGTCACAATTTTTAAGGACAGCTCTATATGGCAAGTCTTGGTTAGAGCAGACAAAACATCCACTGTCTGTGCACTTAGTAAAATCCTTTCCTTATGCTAGGATGCCTTTTTCAATAATCTGATGAAGTCCTTTCTCTTGGGAGGGTGAAACCCTTCCCAACTAAGAGAGATTCTGAGCTATATTTTTAGATACTCCTGGTGAGCTAAGCAGAAACTCAAGGTGCAGCCCAATGTTTACTTCTGCACCAGCTTCAGACATGATTCTGCTGGGTGATAGTTTCCCCCATATAGGTCCAAAGTTTATCAAGTTAACTATCATCATCTTTAACAGGGAGTAGGACTGTTTGAACCATCAGGAACAGGTGAACAACAACTTATAAAGCCGCTTATCTGTGCCTTTTGCTTAAGTAAAATAATGTGGTAGAAACAAGCAAAATGGCCGCGCAAGAAAAATTCCAATGCTGAAATATAAAACTAGTCTGTTTTTATCTTTAGCTAAGTCTTCAGTTAGTGTTCTCCTCTCAGCTGAGAGGAGATTATTAAAAGCTGATCATTTAATGAGTAAGCTGAAGTGACAAATATAAAGTTGAAATTGCTGAATAGTGGAATGTGTAGTACCATAAAGATTTTTGAGCTGCTTTCTACTGCAAAGTCTCCCCAAAGCCTATGTCTGGTGATAGCCACAAGATGTATTTGGCAATTGCACCCACAGAAGTACGTGTGGGCTGTTCCTTCAGCTGCAAGGATGTTCATGTGAGAGACTTTAAACTGCTAATACAGATGAGCTCAAGGTAGGACTAGATGGTTAGGACTAGATGGAGGTTTAGTAAGAGTGTATTAATATAGCTTTTGATAGAGCAAGAGCAAAATTAGACTGTAGGTTTTCTTTTCTTGGCGGGTGATAATACTGAAATTAGAGCAGTCAGCTTGATAAACAACGGTAATGTTTTTGTTAGTTTTAGACAGCCTAAAACCAAACAATTTTCTTGAAACAATGGAATTGGAATTGGAAGCAAGGAGAGCTAAAATCATCCTTCAGGTTTTTTTTCAGTCCATTGAGTGGAAGTCAGCTGTACATGCCTGACACCTATGAGCATGCAGCCTCCTCCCCTACAGAAGGGCTTTATGGCTGTCTGTCCAGTGAAGACATCCTGTGTGTGAGGAACTTGGTAAGAAAAACAACAGGATCCAGGGAAAAAAGTAATCACTGGGAGAGCAGAGCAATTTACATATAGACAAAAGTACAAAAGGCTGACTAATGATATCCCCAACACCTCGGGTCTGTGTCTGGGCAGAGGCACCTGCCTGCAGAAACCAAAGGGCAAGCTACAGAATTAGAGGCTTTGAGTTTGGATAAACTCCAAAGAAAGAGTGACAATGGGCAAATACCTAACCACAAGACACACGAGCAGAAAAGGGGAGTTTAATAAATAAGAGAAAAATCAAGAAAGCAAACAGGCAGTTATTCAAAAGGAAAAACACAGGAGAAAATAGCAGGGTTTACGATACACAGCAAAAGAAAAATACATAAAGGTTAAACTGCTATAAAGAGAGGGAATTAGGGCAGAATATAATAAATTATGCAAAAAAAAAGAGCACTGTTTCCTTCCTCTCTCATTTTGTCTAGGATTTATCTAGTTATCTCAGCATTTGAAGTCTTCAGTTTTGCATTTTTAGTGATGCATTTATAGTGTGTTTATTTGGGGTATTATGTGGTACAAATACTACATAAGGACGATTGGAAGTGGTTAATAGCCCAGATGCCAGCAAACACAGAGCCTCTGACACATGACATTATGCAGATTAGCATATACCTCTTACCTACTAATTCATCACCAGTGGTCCACCTGCAAATATTTCAGCAGCCACCACTGAGGAAGATAAAGAACATGTTGTATAGATTTTCCTTCTCTAAATAGGGACCTGGGTAAAGTTCATGACAGGCAATCTGTGATCTAGGACTGACATTGCTTCCTCCTGAATTAACAACTTCTTTAAAGTCTGATAAAGAGAGAGCCTGTATCTGCAGAGCTATCAGTCTGATGTCTCTAGCATGTGCTAAGATCCTTTAAAGGGTGGGAGGGGGGGAGAGATTAAAAAGGAAACAGGATGAATAGAAATGAGGTAAAAGAAGTTTATGAGACTGATAAACAGTTTAACAGTTGAAGCAGCCCTCTAGTCAAGAGAAATAAAAGTTGGGCTTTTTGTACATGTTAAATTACCTCAAAAAGAGACAGGTTTAAACCCCATTTCTGCAGATATATCTAATAAGACTTAAAGAGAAAAATATCCTAATAAATCCATGACTAAGAGTATATGTAGAAACATAAAACTGTTAAAGCTGCAAAATCCTCTTAAAACGGCCCAAACTCAGATGTATTAATAGCATGATGTAGTGCCCTCGTTGTTCCTGTAACCTTATGATTGCAGTGACATTGCCAGAGCGCAAGCAAGGGCAGCCATAAACTTCTTCATGTTGAATAAGTTTTATGTTCTCAGTTACTATGGGGATTTCCTAGTCTGAAATCTGCAGGATACAGGTGACCTGGTTTCTAGTGCAGGGTAGCTGAGCCTGCCGAGCTCTGCCTGGCCATGCTGGCAGCACATAAACCTGTTTAGAGCTGGGCACAGCATCTCCCTTCTGTGCTGGAGTGAGTGCCTAAAATGATGGATCGCTCCTGGGAAACATTGATCCCTCTCAAGCCAGACAACCCCCATCTATGATCCCAGCAGGTGTACTACTCCTCCATCTCCTCAATACTGAAGGTTACTGAAGCTGGAATATAGAGTTGATCCTTGTGAAACAACCTATTGAGGGACAATTGAGAAGTGAGAGAAAAGGGAGATCAGGGACTAATCAGGTGGTACACCTCAACAGATGGACAGGATGGAATGGGAGCTGTCACCCATACGGCTAAAGTGGGAATTGGGACTTAGTTTTAAGTACAAAAATAGCTGAGCTGTGTCCTTTAGGCTTGGAGAACACCAGCCAGTCTGAAAGACGGAAAATCTATTGCTTTTTCCTATTTTAACTGCACCTCCCCTTCAGCAGTCAGTACTTCTACCTTGGAAGAGCACCAGTGCCTCTATGCCAGCTTTCAATCCCGTATATATTAAACCAATGGAGATAGGCATCTCCAGGAAATTGATTTTATAATGAAAGTAGCACAGCACTAACTGTAGTGGAACTCCAGAATGGCTTTCCAATTGATAATAAAGAACTCAATTTTCAGCCCAGTGGTGATAAAGTATTTAACACTAATAATTCCAGTGCTCAGTGGAGACTAAACTTTGCCTTTGTTTTGCCTTGCCTTGCCAGGTGAAGGAGCAGAAAACAGTACTCCTTGTCCTCAGAATCTGGTTTAAGGGTAAAAGGGGTGGTATCAGACCATACTTGTGGGATCCATGAGGAAAACAAAACAGTTAAAGGCTCCTTAAACAGTAGCTGCTGCAGCTGTTCTCTGCAGAATAAATAGCATTCACTAACAGAGGTGTTGCAGAACAATTTCTCAATCCCATCTTCTGCGAAAGAGAAGTTAGAAGAGTGCTTTGTGCTTCTCAGGACAGTATGTTTGAAACTCCTGTTAAAGTATTCTCTCAAAAGGCTTTATAGAGCCTTGTCAATTTATGCTGACTGGTAACTTGTGAAATGAACTTGAGGATTTCAGTGATGGTTTTGGTGCCAGAATACACACAGCTAGCAGATGTAAGCTCTTTTAAAGGTTTAAATGGATGAGATTCATGAGGCTAAATGAAAGCTTTGTTTTCTCATCACAGATTTAGCAATTTGGCTATAATCATTAAAAATATGACATTCTATGAAATAATAGAATCATAGAATCATTATGGTTGGAAAGGACCTCCAGGATCACCAAGTCCAACCTTTATCCTAACATCTCTCTAACCACTAGACCACAGCCTCAAGCACCGCATCTATTCATTCTTTAAACACCTCCAGGGATGGTGACTCCACCACCTCCCTGGGCAGCCTGTTC
>JAVSBS010014796.1:8958-22561 GCA_033124195.1 Coracias cyanogaster | reverse complement strand
CCCCATCCCTGGCACCATTGCAGGTGAGGTTGGCCGGGGCTCTGAGCAACCTGCTCTAGTTGCAGATGTCCCGGCTCAGTGCAGGGGAGTTGGACTAGTTAAGCTTTAAAGGTCCCTTCCAACCCAAACCGTTCCGTGATTCCCTGATCCTGCGTCCTCCGTCACCCCACAAGCCCCACGGCCGACTCCCCCTCACCATGTTGTTTCAGCCACCCTGGGCTCCCTGCGGGAACAGCGGCTTCTACTGCCCTTGGAACCGAAGCAGGCTGGACACTGTGGGCTCGCTGGAGGGAAACGGAGCCCAGACTGGGCCTCCCAATCTTCCCGGCGCCTGGGACCGACGCTCCCGCTGGGGAAGCCGCGGGCTGTGAGGGGAACGGCGGGCTGTGAGGGGAACGGGCCGGAGGGGACCTGCCGGCGGCGGCGGAACGCACCTTCCCGCGCTCTCCCCACAGGGCGCAGCTGCGGCTGCGCGGCGGGGACTGGGCGGGACGCGGCTGCGCTCAGGCCGGGCCGTCGCGGCGGCTGCCAGCGCCGTGCTCCGGCGGGGCTGGGCCGGTTGTCCCGGCGGCTGCCAGCGCCATGCTGCCGCGGTGCTGGGCCGTGCTGGGCGGCTGGTCCCAGGGGAGGCCGGCCCGTCTCCTCCTCCCCCCCCAACTCAGCTCGATGCCGCAGTCGACCTTCTCCACCACCTGTGCGAGGTGCTCCAAGAACAGGCGGCTGAGGCAAAAAAGAGTCATTTCAGAAAAGAAACTGGTAAGTCCTGACGTAAACCAGCTCCCAGGGTGAGGTGCGGGTGCCTTGTGGGGCGGGCATCCGTCAGGGGACAGGGCAGACCTGCTCCTTGACCTTCTCTCCTTGCAAATACAGACTGAGGAAATATTTTTCTAAAATCTGGTGAACTTTATGAATCGTGAGGAAATTAGTCCGGCCCGTGGCATCACCGGTGTTCAGGGGGGTGTAGTGGTGAGTGACCCTTTGGCCTCAGCAAGCCCCGAGCTGAGAGCATCCGTGGACCGAGAAAGGAAAAATAGCTTTAAAGCTAAAATACCGCTTGGTTTGTCACTGTTTTTAGCGTCTTGCATAGTAGGCAGCAGCCAAAGAGACAGCACTTAATGTCAAAGAAACCGCAGGGTCCTAGAGCTTTTCCTTCATTTTCTAATTAAGTGTCTGTGGAAACCCTTTATTTTCTAATGAGCAATAACTCACTTCCCATTTGAAGCTATAGTTTCTTGTCTCGCCGTGTGGTGGTGCCAGATGCTTTTCTAGAAGAGGCTTTTCAAGAAATCATTGGTAATAGTAAAGTTACCAAGAATTAAGTGGGGTTTCATTTTTCACTTGCTTATCTTGGTATCATGATACAAATAAGACTTTTTCTCCCTGACATACTCTTTAATTAAAGTGACCCTTGTTGCTCATTTTCATTATGAAGTCCCTCTAGTAATTGTCAGAGTTTGAATGTTACCACAATCAAGGTCATGCTTTCTTTTTTCCTCCTGGGACCTAAACAATTTCACCTGCCCCTATGATTGTACTTCTCTAACATTTTTCCTTGGGAATTTCAGCCCAGTTCCTGGAGACAGGCAAGTATCATCAGACCTCTTTTGCTGACAGAAAAGCTGAAATGTAGCGCAGCATAGTTTTGCAGAAGTCAAATATGAAGTTGAATATGTCAGAAATGGAGCCAGGATCAGGAGTTCTCTGTACACTGTATTATTTTTAGCCCCTGAGCAACTGGTTCTGGCATATATTAAGATTTTCTCTGCTTATTATGTTTGTCTATAATTTCCGTTATTTGTCTTCAATAATTTTCTCGTTAGAAGATTAAAGTTTGCTTTAATTTCACTGCCTGGTACAGAAAGCGGGAGAAATCCTGGTGTAGAGAGTGGGAGAAAATCCCACCCACACATGCAGTATGTCCTTTTTGCAAATTTCAGTTCTATTTAAAGAAGTAAAAAGGCTTTGTTTTGCTTTTTTAATTTTTTGTTTTGCTTTTTAATTTTTTGTTTTGCTTTTTAATTTTTTGTTTTCATGAACAGGGATACAATTACTGAGTGATTTTAATTTATAGGGTGGCATCTGTCTTGAGTTACCTATCAGCATTTTATAATTATATTAAAAGGGTACTTTTCCTATTATCAGTTCCATTAATATTCCCATCTGGTATCAGAGCTGCTGCATTCAGTTATATCAGGGTATTCTTAAAAATACTTGAAAAATGAGATCTCTTTTTCTTTATTATTATTCTTAGTACGCTCTATTTAGTTGATCTGTGAATGGCAACAGTGTTTGGATTACTTTTTCTTTTTTACCAAAACTCATCGTGACTAAAAACAGCAGGTCAACAATCAGCCTCTTGGGAGATGACTCCGATAAACTGTATTTAATGGGTACCAAACCCATCCTTGTTACAGACACGCTATTTTGTGGATCACCGTCGAGTGCGTGTGGTTGGCGGACAAGGAGGAGGAGGAGGTCATTCTTTTCACAGTGAACCCAGGAAAATATATGGAGGTCCTGATGGTGGAAATGGAGGTGATGGCGGCCATGTTATTCTGAAAGGTAAAACTCACTAAATCTGGGTTTTTTTTTCATGTTCTCTTATCACTTAACACCCCCACCCCCTGAAAAAACAGCCCAACAACACACTGTGTGATGGGGGCTGGTAAATGTAACTGTCAAAAGTGTTCAAATGGTTGTTTCTGTATAAGATATCTTTGATTTTTAAGCTTTGTCCTGAGCTGTGGTAATCGGGACATAAAGGACACAGCTGTAGAAAGTTTTTTGAAAATCAAGGTATTTTGCAGGCATTTTAGTGCCTGCTGCCTGCCTATGTTACGATAAGGCTGGGGTCTGATCAAATTTTATTCTCAAGATGGAGAAAGCTGCTTCTGCCGCTACCCTGCTGCAAAATCTGCGGATCTGGCAAATGAATTTTCGAGAGTATTTTGTAATGGTTGATTTTGGAATGAGCAGTTAATAAACCTAAGCGGAGAAGTAAAGGCAGTTAAACTTCATCATAACTTACATTAATATTAGTCTTCCCTGATACATTATTGTTGAGACAGTAAATAGGATATGTGTTCATGCAATATTTGAAGAAGGGAAAGAACAGTAAAGACCTTGCTCTTCTGTCCCTCTTCTACTAAAACAATGTGTTTAAAATATGCATCTTTTGCTTTACAGCCGACCAGCAAATGAAATCACTTTCTTCAGTCCTCCCCTTCTATCAGGGTTTTCATGGAGAGAGAGGAGGAAGGAAAAACTGTTACGGAGCTAATGGTGCACACATATATGTTAAAGTAAGTACGTTAAGGTTGCACACCTCTGTGTTAGCTTTGTATTAACGTTGCTGATTTTCAAGCTGGATAACCTGATGAGAAACCTCATGTGTTTTCTTCAGGGAGCCTTGTGTGCTGTCTCTGCTGAGGCAGGGCTGCTTGGCACACAGGCAGATCAAGCAGCTTTAAATGGTTTGTAAAAATTACACGTCTTTCATAGAATCATTAAGGTTGGAAAAGACTTCTAAGATCATCAAGTCCAACCGTCTTTGGAAGGTACCTGTGGCCAAAACAAAAACAGTTCTAATTTGATTTGCTTCTAGGGGTTGTATACCCAGAGCAAAGAGAACACAGAACTTCTTAAACAGAAGCAGGCTTCTTTCTTTCATACTTCTCTTTCATACTATTTTTCTTCAGCATGCATGCTTTGGTGCACACCTGCAATATGTTTCTGAGCTCGCTACTGTGCTGAGGCTTCTTTGCATAAAAGGAGAGAAAGAGGGTTATGGTATTCTTAACATTTTCCTGAAGTGTAAGTGTCTTGATAGTGCCATTCAGGTCCAGAAAGTGAGCCTCAGGGAGCAGGCTTCTCTCCGTGGATTCCCCAGCTTGACAATACGGAGGAATGATTTTCAACAAATCTGAAACCAGCTGGTAAAAGATCTGCTGAAGACAGGTCAGCTGCAAGTTTTGAGCTTCACATAATGCATCTCTCTTCACTTCAAGGTCCCCGTAGGCACCTTGGTTAAGGAGGATGGGAAGGTTCTGGCTGACCTCGCTCAGCATGGTGAAGAGTATGTTGCAGCTTATGGAGGAGCCGGAGGGAAAGGTAATCGCTTTTTCCTTTCCAATGAAAACCGAGCCCCAACATTATTTACTCCAGGAGAGCCGGGTCAGGAAAGGGTCCTCCATTTGGAACTGAAGACAACAGCTCATGCAGGACTGGTGAGTGTCGCTGTGGTCCTTCAACTCCGTTACCGTTGTAGGATAACACTTGACTGACTGAAGGAATAATGTTTGATAACATTTTTGTTAGCCTTTTGCCTTGCTTGTTTAGACATGCAACTTGATGCTTCCTTGCTGTTACTCGGTAGAAGGGTGTCCAAAGCGATTCGCGGAGCTGTCACTCTCTTGCTACTTGACGTCATACTACTTGTGCTAAAATCAACAGTATAGAAAAGCAATGTTCAAAATTCATCAGTGATTTAACAGACTCACTGCTGCTGTACCACAGGCTTTGTCTGACAGCTCTGCAGGTGAACAGTGCGGTATGGAGAGTTCTAAATTAGTTTATTTTCTTGTTAGTTTCTTTTTCTAAGATTGGTAGTTCTTCTATTTCATCCTTATATATCTCTTTTTACAGATCTTACACATTTAACTTTGTTAGTTCCAGGTTTAGCATTCTCTGAAATGAAAACGCTATGTAGATGTGAATGCTAAATCGATTTAGGACTTAAGCTGTTTTCATTTAAGTATGGAAATATTTTAACAGCAGCTGGTAAAGCTGCAGAGAGTTCTTGCTGCAGAGAGTTCTTGCTGTACTTCAACAACTGCAGAATAACTGTCTGGTGTAGCAGAATTTATTTATTTAGAGACTTAAGAAAAGAGTTGGCATCGGTGGATCAATGCACTGAATTCTCTGAGCAGCTGGACACTCCGGTCCACTTCTCAGTTTTGGCACTAATTTGGAGATCTGAGATGAATCTGTTCTGTACTTTTACTTCCTCTGAAAAGAATTCAGAGTGTCTGACAGCAAATAGGAGAAATTAGGATTTGATCCACTTTCATGTGTAGCTATTTCATCTGTGTAGCTATTGTATGTCAACTATAGGATTTCCCAGAGTAACTTCATTTCTGGGATAGGTTTAAATTTTTACCTTCTCCCCTGAAGGCCAGATTTCAATTTAATTCTTTGATGTCAAGACTCAAAATCCTAGACTTGTAAGCTTTCTGGTTGCTTACAGGCCAAGCTATGTTACTGAATCAGGGACAAAGCCAATTTGGAATTCTTTCAGTTAGAAAACACAGATAAAATGGGAAGTGCAGGGCAAAGTGTCATTATTTCAGGGTAAAAGAGATCCTATGGCATATATCCTTTTGGCTCTGAACAAAATAAATACTTAAGACGGTACAAAAAAAGTTAAAGGGACCCTTCCGTGTTTGTTCTGTTTAATGTTTCTGAGAAAATACGTGTATAAATAAAACAAGGTTTAGGAGAAACAAAGTAGGGAAGCTGCAGTGCTTTTCAGAACTAAGTACACAGAATTCATGCTGGAAGACCATCTGCGAAAGGTGACAGGTTATTTTTTTTTTCTTTTTTTAATTGGGATTAACCTAGAACTGTGGTTTGACGGGTGCTTGTATTCCAGGTGGGCTTTCCCAATGCTGGCAAATCGTCACTGTTGAGAGCGATCTCCCGTGCAAGGCCAGCCGTGGCTGCCTACCCCTTCACAACCCTCAACGCCCACGTCGGCGTTGTCCGCTATGAAGACTACGAACAAGTAGCAGGTAAGAGTTGTAGTATGTCGTGTGTACCTTGAGAGCGGTTTGTGTCACTTGGGAGATTCTTTTGAAATGCTGTGGAAGTAAGTTTAGCAGTTCTGTAGAGTTCTTGCTAATTTTAAAGAACTTCAGACAAAATCCTGAAAGCCCATTTCACGTTCATTTCTATGTGCCCTTAGCGTCAAAGCAGCAATCTGTATTCTGCCGCCTCTGGCATGATCAAGTTCTAGGGGGTTTAAAAGCTAATAGTGGCCAAATTTAACATGAGGTGTGCCTAATATTGATGCAGCGAGATGCAATTCTAAAAGTACTTGCAGTGGCCAGTAAAAGACTGAGTTTGTTTTGTGGTTGTTTTTTGTTGGCTGTGTTGGATTCATTGTGAAATTTCTCTCATTGTAGTTGCCGACATTCCCGGCCTAATAAAAGGCGCTCATCAAAACAGAGGCCTGGGGATTGCCTTCCTGAGGCATATCGAACGCTGCCGCTTTCTCTTGTACGTGGTGGATCTCTCTGTGTCTCAGCCATGGATTCAGCTGCAAGACTTAAAATACGAACTGGAACAATATAAAAAAGGATTGTCTGAGAGGCCTTGTGTTGTCATTGGGAATAAGATTGACCTTGCTCAGTCCAGGGTCAATCTGCCGCTCCTTAGAGAACAGATCGATGACCGGGTCATTGCGTTGTCTGCGTTGACAGGAGACAACGTAGAGGAGCTCGTGTTGCATTTGAGAGAACTGTATGACACTTACGTGAAGACAGAACAATTGCGAGGGCAAAGTCCTGTCAAGTGGTAGGAACCAGCACCACCATGAACTGCACTGGAAAGAGGAAAAAAAAAAAAAGAATAATTTGATTAGACTGCATCTGTATGTTTTATTTTACAACAAAATTTGAAAGTTGTAATCATGATGAGTGTTGAGCTGGAAACCTGGATCTTGTTTGGTATTAGGTAGTTAATTCTGGAATGAAGAGCGTGCTAGCTAGTAGAAATGACTAAAACTCGGGATCTGCAGGAGATGCTGGTTCACTTGCTGAATCGGAGTGAAGTGACTTCTCAATTTTCACTAATCAAAAATTCTAAAATAAAAATAAGGTGGGCCCATGTTTATCTCTTTTGATGTCAGAACCACTTTCAGTCATCTTCTCTTAAACTTCTCTGCTGTTTTCTTTTGTTGTGGGTTGGTTGCTCTTTTTTGCCTGAGGAGGCACAGCTGCTTAGTATTTTTAGGGAGGTAGAGCATGAAACAGCTGCAATTAATGACTGAAATTATTTTCTCATCAGTGTAAATAATTAACTATCTTTAAATGCTGGCAGTGGCTGAATAGCAACTAGCCAGAGAACAGTCACTTGAGACTCACTTCTGGGTTGCCCAGTTTTCCTTGAGGAATCTCAAGCAATGTTCTGAGAAATCCTAGGCTTAGATATTCCAAAAAGAAAAATACAGTTCTTTGCCTCTTTTTCCTGTGTCATTTTGTGGACAGCTTTCTTAAACTTTGTTCTCTAGTAATTCAGAAATCTTGGTTTAGAACAATGGGTCTTTTCCCTTTCCTCATACTGACAGAAGAGCTGCTTCTGAATATTCTGTATAAAAAATGATCTTGATAGAGAAAAGTCAAAATTTATCAAAGCATATTATTAAACTTTTTCAGAAGGGATTCTAACAGACTTGTGGAATGCTGAGATATACAAATACTGAAGTAGTCAAGAGAAACAATCATTCCTGAACCTCTACTTAACATTTCTTGATTTTTTTTTTATTTTTTTTTTAAAGCAGCTTAACTTTGCCTTCCAAACCAGCAGTCTGGAATTACAGACCTCGCACATTGTCAGGTCAGTGAAGTAGAAAGTCAACTCATTAGCACCATCACAAAATAGAAGGATGTTATGTTTGCAAACTTGGCTTTGTTTTTCCAGGAAACACAATAGTTAAGTTTTAAGGATGGTTTGGTGTCGTGTAAAACATGCACTTACCACTTGCATGTGGTTAAGCTTTATTTGCTTACAAATAAGGATTTAGTTGTTATTAGCCAAACTAAACATTGTTATTAGCCAAACAAAAATTGGCTGCTTTCTACTGTATCAGTAGTAGTGGGAATTACTTGATGTGGTTAAAAAAAATGAGCTGTAGCCTCTAACGACTTCTTTCTATACATGGTAGTGAAGGTGATAATTCTCCCTGCTTCTAGCTTTGCATGTTTTGTTTTATTTCATCTCTCGTGCTTCTGAATGGTGCAGCCTTCAAAGTCTGGCTTTTGCAGGTTCCACAAATGATTCCTTTCCCACTGCTGGGAAGGGGCAGTTTTGTTCAATCTCTAATTCAAAGCTCAAATCACACTCCCCTGCTGGAATCGGCTCTGTGATTATCATTATGAATTAGAACTAGCTTTGCCTGTGTAAGAAAGAAGGTGCAAGGCCCTTCGTATTCTTAAGAGCAGCAGGTTTTTATTCTGAAAAAGTGCAAGGTTGACTCAGTTGCCTGAATTATTCCATAAAAATATGGGCAAAACAGGTAATTACCTCTCCTAAATTCACATTCTGAGTATTTGTGACCAGGTGTGGGAATAATCTACGCGTTATAAGCAGCGATATTAGTATAAATATGATCAGGAAAAAATAAAAAGAAATACTAAATCCCAAAGTCGCTCTTATCTTTTGTTTCATGCTTGCTTGATCCCTGGGATTTCTCAAACAGAATTAAGTAGACGTTGATACTCATTTCTGTCCTTCTGTCTGGTTTTGTGCAGCATTTTTAGGCTTCACTGTCATTTTTCCTTCTATCAGTACATGTTTTTCAGCCACATTTAATAAATCCAGGAGAAGATTGCCTGAACACAAAAGCTGGTGCAGCTTCTTTGTAGAACATTTGATACCTACAAATACTTTGCGCTTTCTGTATTTTGGTGTCTGGCCGCCTTTGAGAATGGCGGAGGCTGTTTAAAAAGCCCTCTGTGCTCCCAGGACCTTTCGCCCTTACTTCCTAGTGCTCCTGGGACCTCGATTCTCAGAGCCGAGAGTATTTTGTGTGCCGAGGTGCCAAAAGCACAGCAGGTTGCTAGATAGCTTAACGGAATATCCTATTGATCATGTAATTGGTTTCTTTGTTCTTAACATTTCAGCCACCTGTTCCGAGATGACAGTACCGAGTTCCTAACCACAGGATTCCAGGGTTCAAAGAAGCTTTCAGGAGCAACACGCTCCTTCATCTGTTGATGGAAAGTGCCACATAACTCCAGCTTTAGGCTTGCAACAGCGGTTTGCAGGAGCTGGAGCTGCCTGTAGTCACTAGACATCTCTAACAAATGAAGTAACCTTACGCTGGAGGTCCCTGGGTCGCTGCAGAGGTTGCTGCTCAGCGGAACGCGAAGGCAATAACGTGGGTCCCATTTCTCTGTAGCGCTCCTGCAGCGTTAGCCTGAGAGTCTCTTGCATCCCCTTCTAAATATGAGGTACAGAACTGAGGGGTAATCGCTAATTCTGATGAAAATAAGGCGCTTACAAAGGAAACTCGTGTTAAAGCTAGGAACAGAAAAAAACCCGAGTTGTTTTAAGGACTGGTGTGTTAAAGGGCCTCTCTCCCCTCCGCCCTCCCCTTTATTTTTTTTGGCCAGGGTTGGGGTGGGTGGGCTTGCCTTGGTTTAGTTTTTAGAGAGGGTTTGGGAGCTTTTTTTCTGCAAGACTTTCCTTAACTAGCTTTTGCTTTCCTCTGTTGAAACCTTTGATGTTGTCCTTGGTTTTCAAGTTGAGTATTTTATTTCTCATTCTGACAACAAGCCTTATTTTAATGTGAATTGAAGTCCGGTCTGTTTTATATCGCCTAGAGAAGCTTGAGCTGTAATTTTGTGTAGCACTTCATGGTTCTAGTATTAATCTTTTTAATACATTTTTTTGAGTACATGATTACAACAGTATTTTAGTGCTGATTGTGTTTTTAAAAATATATTTATTTGCAGTCTTCCCCCTTTGTAAGTTCTTGGAAAGTGTGGGTGGTATCAATTGAACAGGAAAAAGGAAAATGAAATGTTAGTGTGAAAACAAGCATTGAAAAGGACGACACTTTTAAAACCTACAGATATCGAGGGCTTGCCGCAGTACATGAACCTTGAATTAGTGATTTTTATTTTGAAGTAAGTTTGTGGTAAGTGAATGGGTACTCTGAACATGTTTAAAGACTCAACATGTTGTTTAAAAGTATTGATTCTAATTACCAAATTAGAGGAATGGTTCTGAACCAGAGATGCCACCGCCAGTAGAGTGGGACCTTGCCGTTGTTTGCACGTTACAAGCTACAGAACACTAATTTCATTGCTGTCTTCTCTTCCACGGAATATTGCTAAGTGGGCTCACTGGCTGACACCTGTAGTGTAAGGTGAATGCTGGGCCCTGAGGGTGGGTGTGTTGCAGGTGTACAACTTAATGAGTTATTAATTGAATGACAGATGGGACATAAATTGGGCTGCTGGAATGCTAATGTGTTGTCTGAACTGGGAACTCTGCAATGGAAATTAGAAGACAATGAATATGCATTTTGGCTTCACCTTTCTACAAATACTTTCTTAGTGGCAAGCTCCACTTTGGGAGCTGTTGTTTTGGGGGACGCTGTAGCCTGTGATCTGCAGATCTTTGTCTTGCATACATGTTGGGAGAGATGAGGCTTGTTGGGAGAGGCGGTACCGTGAACGATGTGTGTTGGGAAAATCGCTATGTTTGGAGTTCAGCGTGTCTTCCATGGGTCTGCGGCCCCGTCATTGCTGTGAAAGTGCTGGTTTGGCTTTGGACCACTTCTATTAATAATGACATTCGTAATTGTTGTGAAAATGGCTTGGAAACGAATTAAAACTTCATCCTCTTATTGCATAACTTCATCCCAGTGTTGATGTGCGCCTGGCCTTTAGAGAACAGCTTTGTTTTTTTCTGTCTAGCGTACTGCAGCTTCCAGAGCTGTTCCCCGTTAACGGGGTGTTAACTAGGGACTAATTGTACCTGCACCACGGAGGTCTGGAAGGACTGAAGTTACTAGTATTTGGGCTGGAGGTTACATACGTATGCTGATAATTTTGCAGCTCTTGATAATAGAACAAAGCTGCCTTTGGGCTATACTCCTGATTTTTCTCTGTGTGGTTCTGAAACGTATTATGTGCCCATTTTTCTGAGACATAAAACATAGCTGGTAGGACAAAGGCAGAGAGATTTTTATCAACCTTGTTTTAATATTGAGATTCTGTTTGTCCTTCATTTTCCCACTGAGAGTAATTTTTCGTCTTCTCTTTCCTGATTGAAATAGAATTGTCCAAGGCGGCCTTAGCAGCGTCTGCTTTCTTTATCCACAAGGTTGTTTTGGTTTGTTGTTTGGTTTTTTAATTTTTTCTGCCCTTGTTTATATGAAATATTGCTTTGACTCCTTGAAGTGCACGTTCCTTGGTTAGGCTTTAGCTCTGCTATACTGTTACGACGCCACGGTGGAAGTATCTGTGTGATATAAATGTACTTCCCGAATGATGAGTGAAGACAAAAGACTAGCCCTACTACTCAACCATATAATTATGATTTAATAACGATCTCCTGTCTTGCGTGCTCAATTTCAGTAAGAGGTAATGGCTGGTTACTTTGTTAAAATCCTTTTTATTCTGGTAACGCTCTGTTAATTTTAATTGGAGTCACTCTGGCATAATGCAGTGGTGACCCAGGCCCAGGGTTGATTTTTAACATGAATGTAGCCTTGCACTCAAATGCTGTTATTTTATGTCACGGTTGTTGGGTAAAATAAGGCACAAAACATGAAGAGTCTTGTGCTTATTCACTTATGCTGAAAATGTTTCATACGGACTAAATCACATTTTAAAAAGCATGCTTTTTGAGATGAAATCCAGACTTGTTAGCACTGATTGAAAAGAAGGCCTCAAAAACTTAACTGCAGAACACATCACCTTTTGTCATTCAGATCTTCCGTGGGTGCCTTTTTGTCTTTGGAATCGATAGGCTCTTAATGTGTAGGGTAAGAGTCAGTATTTTAGAAAACATGTATGGTTTGGGATCAATTTTAGCATAGGGAAAAGCTTGCTCATAGTTTCGAAGATTTCTCATTTGAATCTTGACATTTGGTTCCTTAGTGCTTAATGACCACTGGGACTGGAACGTCACCGCTTGTGAATCCCACCCGGCGCATCCTTTGTGCACGCGCTAATCAGCCATTGATAGAAGTTAGCTCTTCCCTGGCTAAATCTAGATAAATTAATCTTCCCCTAAAAGTGGAAAATGCTTATGAAGAAAAATATTTGCATGAGGCAATGTAATTGCTAAAACACTGGTTGTCAAGAAGACATCTGTGAAATTCCGCCTGAAGTGTCCATATTTTGATTATCTTATTCATGAAATCGTATTGTTTTGTGGCTCTTCATTTCCTGTTGTTTTCCTCTGTTACAAATCAGGAAGATGAGTTTGGGCAGATAGGTTGCTTTGCCCAGACAGGACACACATTTATCACATTTTAAAAATAACCTGTTAAAAGGTCACCGTAATAAATCAACATTTTTTTTATTTTAGAAAATGTGTTTCTTCCTTTACCCACCCCCACAGCAGACACATAATGGAAGTTTTGAAAACCATTCACATCAACAGTTACTGGCACAGTGAGCTCTGTCTAGAAAAACAAAAACATGTAGTAACTTCAGTGCCAGAAGTTGAGAGTTTGATGCTTGCCAATCTATGCGCTGGGTTACTGTGAAGAGTCCTTGTGGCCCCTGAAACTATAGATGTAAAAGATGGATTTTATTTTGCTAAGCCAACTTATCTTTGTATCAACTGAAATTTTCTAGCTTCGTTCATGAATTTATCACCATTAGGAAAATAGCTTTGAGGGATGGAAATCTTGTGTGTTTTACATAATATCTCTCTTTTAAAAAAAAAAAAAAAAGACAATACCTTACGTTTGATTTATATGATATGTTTATTAAGCTTCTTTCACTGGTAGAAACCAGAGGCTGAGCTCCAAACCTAGCCAGGCTGGGAAAATCCTCCATCCAACTGCATTTTAGAAATTACGAATTTAAACATCTGCCTGCATTTGAACCTCAGTGACTTGCACAGTCACATAGGAATTCTGTGGCAAGGCATCTGGACCTTGGAGGGGGGGAAAAAAAAAAAGTGTAGTGCTAGTCTTGTCACACTACTTTTTTTTTTTTTTCTAAGTGCCTTTTACAAGCGTAACTCACAGCTCATCATATATGTCATATTTTCATTTGTAGCTTCAAAGTACTTTGCCTAAATGCAGAGAAATAACGACTCACCAAAGAGGTGCCCGGTTCAGCATCTGCTCTCCATAGAGTCCTCCCGTAACCCTTTTACTCTCCTCATGGTCCATGTCAGCGTTCAGGAGCTTCCTGTGAGCCAGCTCAGTTACCTCCTTTTTTTCTTTTGAAGATGTTAAGGGTATTTTCCACAGTAAATAAAACTTGATTTGTAGATGGATAGCAAAAATTGCCATGTGAAACACAGTTTATTAACTGGCTCTGCTAATTCATGTAAATTATCACTAATTGAATGTTCTAAAGATAGTGATTATATTTTTAATGCTTATTAAATGTATTGAAGTGGCTTACGAAACTGATCAACTCGGAACAGTTCTACAACAGGTAAATTAAGTTAGTGCTACAGAAGTTAATTTCCTAATGTATTTAGTCTGGAACAAATTGAATCACAGACTGGGGGAGGTTGGAAGGGGCCTCTGGAGATCATCTCGTCCAACCCCCCTGCTCCAGCAGCTCACCCAGAGCAGAGGGCCCAGGATCGTGTCCAGGCACCTTTGGAATCTCTCCAGAGAAGG
>JAVSBS010014795.1:8368-26188 GCA_033124195.1 Coracias cyanogaster | reverse complement strand
TTTCCGCATGAATTACTTAGTGATGATATTGTCACCAAAGGGGTCTAAATTACCAGCTGAAGCTAAAGATCTGTTTTGTCTTATGTTACAATTTACTCTTGGAAAGAGAATGGGGTGGACAAGAAACAACAACATGGGTAATTTCTTTTGAATCCAGCAGTAGATGTTAAAAATTCAATTTGCGGTGGCATAATGTCTGTATATAACAGCCAAGCAAAGACAAATAAAAACCCTTAGGACCTAATATGTATACTATTCTAGTAGATGTTTCTCTCTTCTCCATTGTAACTAAGTTCTGAATCATTCTCTGCAAACTGACTACAAAAATATTTTTGGCAAATAGTTAAAACAAGATTAATTTCAAGCAGCTAGCGCTTCATTAATTGGATAAATAGTTTCTCAGTTCATTGGCCAAAATAAAGACTGCTGTCAAATGTGACTTCTTTGAACCCCAAAGAAGGTCTGTCGTTCTCCTTTTGCTTTCACATGATATCACGTGCTGCAGCAGAAAACAAAAGATTACTGCTTCTTTAAAGGGGAATTTTTTTGGTTGATAAACAGAGATTATAATAGTTGCCATAGAACAGTAAGGTTTTATGATATTATATTTTTCCCTGTCAGAACAGTCTGTATATGTTTTATTCACAGTTGCCCAGTAGCCTAAGGTACAAACATAGGCTATGGTATGTTTGATACTGAAAAATAGCAGATTTCAAAAAAGATTACTGATTCTTCTTAACTCTGAGATAAGTTACATTTTGTAGTTTTCCAGGAAAGTTGTCCATCTTCAGGCAGTCCAGACAACAGCTGATACGGAATGGATGATGTTCGTCTTTTTGCTTTCTGGTGCTTAATGTTAGAAGTTATATGTGAGCTTTGGAATGGTATTTCATTAGGGACAGTTATCACTTCATTTCGTTATCCTTTCATGTATCAGATGCAATTACAGCTGTAATACTTAATTGCCAGTTTTCAATTTTCTGTTGTATTTTCCATTTCCTATTCTTATGATAATATTTATTAATAGTCGCTTAACAGGTAATCTAAAATGTCAATTGTTAACTGCAGAAGTGAGACAAAGACGTGCTTCCAAGGTAGTATTTATTTGTAGTAGATAACCCCAGTCAGGGATCAGTGATACATGGTGTTCAGCGCTTGTAAAACCAGTGTGTATCCAATTCACTCTGGGAGCTGTTTAAAAAAACATGGGTTCCTTTTCTCTCTTGTTCTTTCCTCTTTTGGGGGATTCTTCCAGTAATCACAATTATAACATGTACTTTCTGGTATTACAGAATATTCTGACCAATATAAAGGTGACCTAGACAGAAAATTGGGTCTCCACTCGTAACAGGGATGGTGGATGCTAGGTAGGGTTAGGAGAAATGCTCCAAGTGTGCTGATGTGCTTCAGTGAACATGTTCCTATGATTCTAGAGTACCCAGAGGGAATCTTGTCAACTTTGAAAGTCATAGATGCAGTAACCTATTTCAAGTCATGGTTCTTGAATTATTCCAGGCCATTTTACTGAGAATACTGTCCATATGTATTTTTCTGGGTGGGGGAAGGGAGGGAATGAAGCACGAGTAATACTAAATAGCAGTAGAGTTCTAATTTATGTTTCTGGCTAACTAAATATTAGTGATAAGTGTCTACTTTCTGAAAGAGTGAATGTTTTTACACGTTAGCTCAGAAAGGATGTGAGTTGCATGACTTTGGTGTTCTGGATGTGGGCTGGTAGGAGAGCAATTAGCTGAAAAATAGAGTGTATTTAGTAAAGCCATTTACTATGTTACACCATAATATTAGTATTTCTCTGTTACTTTTAATTGAATAGAAATATTTGTTTTGTCTTTCTGTCTGCAAGTTCTCTGCCTGCATGAATGCAGCTCAGGCTTCAAATGCAAATTGGATACAAATAATGAAACTCATTTAACTTAATTTAGCAGAATAGGGTATTGTAGGATAGAGTTCATTTTATCCTACAACGTGGATGTCTCTCTGAAAATTTCTGCTATCTAACAAGTCACACATGCAACATAAACATAGTGGATGAGGTATGAGTGCAAGCTCTAGAAATGACTAGTTCACTGCACTTAGGCACTCAAAACAAATTTTATTCAGTTCAGTCATTACAAATGTCATTCTGACATATTGTTGACCATTTGGGAACTACAGGAGCTGAAAATTACAGTACTGGATGGTGGAGATGGGAATTATGGACCATTTCTTTTATATAATGACTAGTGTGGGTTTTTTTCAATATCAAGAGAAATTAACACTACAGTAGTCAAGAATAATTGGTCAACTTTGCAGCTGATGGGACAGATTTCCTCAAGTTTTACTTTTGGTCAAGTTTCATTTTATTTATGCTCTGAGTTAGTCAGGGCAATGATGACTTTTTCTGTGTGCTCCTACCAGAGTGTAATGGTTCTGCGCTGCAGTCTAATGGTACCAAGTATCACGACGATAAGGAACACAGCTTTTACTCTTCAGTCACTTTCACACATTTATAGGCTACATGACTCTTGTTGGTTTTAAAAGTTGGTTCCATGCTCTATCTTTCAAACTAAAGATCTAAAATAAGCCCTGCTAGCATTTCCCCACCTGCACTGATTGTGTGATTTCTGACCAAGTGGCAGCTTTATCACAAGGGAGTTACAGTATTGTCTCAAGATACATATACAAACAACACTTGTGCTTAGGAGGAAGTAGCAAAGGGTGCACAGGATTGGTAGAAAAGCACAAGATAATTGTGATAGCTAGATAGTTCTGTAATCTTTCTGCTGAAAGGACTATTCTTTTTAGCGTCTGGAATAAGAGAATCTCCATGCTATAATAAAAAGTGACAGTGACCTTTGACTATTTGCACCAGCTGCAAATTTGTCACAGTGTTGGGTTTTTTTAAATTCCATTCTCTCTTCTATATAGTCTCTGCCATTTGTTACATTTCAATTACACAAACATATTTACTAGTATAAATAAAGCTAAAATAGTCAAAATTTGAGGTAGGTGAAAGTAGAAGTGCCTAGTAGTATGCTATTTTGTCAGAATCAGTTGACTGGCATATGAAAAAGTATTACTACTAATCAAAAACATTTATATGCTTATTGGAAATTAATCAAGAGTTATGCTCTATATTTATGCAAGGATCAGTCTAATCCATTGTTGATGTTGTTCTTTCTACACCTCTCTTCTATACACATATTTGCCATCCCACCTCTGTGTGTGAGTGTATGTGTAAACCCCAAAATTTTTGTCAGTGTTTGTATATGTCACTGAGACAGCGACAGGGTAATTTGTAAAACTGCATTGTTTGATGGTGAAGTGCTAATACATGTTTTAAAACATAATTAACTAAGTTTCAGCTGTCATGTTAGCAAAAATTAAAATAAGTTGATTTTTGCATAGGTCTCAATGATTTTGAAGGGAACTGAAGGAGTTGTAAATGAAAATGGGTAATGAGATGGGAACGAAACTAAAGTTCAGTATCTAGAAAATGGTAGTGGGCCTAAACAATGCACCTTTGTTAATTAACTGTAATTGTAAATAATTTTTAGCAGGTTGTTTAAATTCAGTTTTTATATCTTCATGAATATTTAACTTTATACTTCCCTGAAAATGGACATTGTGAGAAAGAGATTAATCTTTGCCTTCAAAGCTGTATGTGCAAGGTATGCATTCTTCCTTCTTATCTGCCTATCCTCTTTCTGAGGATAGTCTGGCTTAAAAAATGCTTTCTCACCAGTCTCAGAGTAAAGATTTTTTTATGTGTGTGATTAAAATATTTTGTTAGATGATTAAAGCGGCTGTCTTACCCGATCTCTGCCAAATGGCTGGACTTACATTATTACACTTCATTTCAAGGATCATTTTTCCCCTAGAAGTGCATGGAAGTCACATATTGGCTCTCTTCTGACTTTATGGAAAAGGGCAGACAGAGGTGAATCAGTACTGCATTTTGAAACCTATAAAAGTCTTTTCTGTAATCGTAGTCATGATACAGTGTAAAGAAGTCCTCTCCCCGCAATTCACCTTAAGGTTTCTTTCTTGTGTGGAAGTGTGTAAGGACAAACACTTTCTTATCAAACAATATGACCTTCGTAAAATAACACAATGTGTAAAAACTCAGGTGAAGATGAACTAGAAAAAAAAGTTCTTCCCTTATCCTGAGGAGTGTTTTTTTTTTAACTTGAGCTTTTGTTAGAAGGTTTTTCATTTCCTGTAGTTGAATTTCTGACAAATACACCCAGAGACCAAAACTGAGCAAACAGATCTCAAAGAAAAGATAGGAATGCTAGGATTAATGGGAAAATACAGGTTAGTGGTCATTGATAGGGTTTTGAGGTTTGTTTTTTTGTTTGGTTAGTTTGTTTGTTTCAAGTTTAATCTCCTGCATAATAAATTCCTGTATAAAAGCTTTGATATCCCTGCTCTAGTTGGAAAAAATGAAACTTGTTGCTTGTTTATTCCTTGGTCTTGAACCTCACCTCTGTTTTAACAAGTGACCCAACAGCTTGCTTTTAATTAGAGGCAACCATGCAACTGCTCATAACTTTAACTGCCACAGGCTCCACAGGCACAATTTGAGATTATTTCCTCTTGTCTTATCTCTTGCTATGTGGGAGAACAGACTGATCCCCACCTTGCTACAGCCTCCTTTCGGGCAGTTCATAGAATCATAGAATGGCTTAGGTTGGAAGGGACCCTAGAGATCATCTAGCCCAACCTCCCTGAGTCCACCGCACCACACAGCTTAGTGTTGTCGGCAAACTTGCTGAGGGTGCACTCAGTGCCACTGTCCATGTTGCTGACAAAGATGTTAACCAGCACTGGACCCAGAACAGACCCCTGAGGAAGTCCACTTGTTACTAGTGTCCACCTGGACTTTGAGCTGTTGATCACAACTCTTTGAGTGTGACCTTCTAGCCAGTTCCTTATCCACTGAGTGGTCCATCCATCAAGTCCATGTCTCTCCATCTTAGAGACAAGGATGTCATGTGGGACAGTGTCAAATGCCTTGCACAAGTCTAAGTAGATGACGTCAGTTGCCCTTCCAATATCTACCAGAGCTGTAACTCTGTCGTAGAAGTCCACCAAATTAGTCAGGCAAGATTTACCCTTAGTGAAGGCATGTTGGCTGTCACCAATCACCTCACTATTTTTTATATGTCTTAGTACAGATGCCAGGACGATCTGCTCCATGATTTTACCTGGCATAGAGGTGAGGCTGACTGGTCTGTAATTCTTTGGGTTCTCCACATGATTAAGTTTTAGTGCTATACGAGAAATATGGAGCTGATCTCCCTTTCCACTTCCAACCAAGTGGTTATCCTGTTAGAATGGGATGTTGGACACCCAGTACAAAGCCTAGATTTCTGTCTTGTCTCCGAAGCCGCCTTCTTCCTTACAGCAACTACCAACTGGGCTGTAAGAGATACCGAGTTGTTTGCAAAGCTTATGTCGAAACTGATTTACTTCATACAAAATTGTTTATAGGCTAATATTAAAAGAAATCATTAAGACAATGAGAAAAATTGGCCAAAGGACCTCTTTTGAATTAGGTAAGTGGAGAAGATAAGACTAGATTACTTAATTAGGTTTCCTAGGGATACTTCTGTTCATCAAAGTAATTTCATTTCTGCATGAATGTAGAACAGTGTTTTGGAACTACCAGACTGAACTATTTCAATATTTCATTTTTAAACCTTTTATCTTTTAGTCATAGAAAACTGTTGCTTGAAATTCTTATAACCAGCAGTGTTGTGTTTTCTTTTGTTTTTTTTTTTAAACAGTTTTCCAGTATAAGCTCTGTCAACAAATTATTTGCTGATGACTATACTAAAGGGGCTTCCAAGTCTCTTTTATAGTGGTTCTTTAGAGAGATCTTCAACACTTCTGAGGTTAAGACTTTCAAAACGCTACCCCAACTACTGTTTTCTGCTGGGGAAGAGATATGTTAACACTTCTGGTATTACGATGTCAAGATCAGAAAAAAGAAAGATTTTGCTTTACTCATTTTCCAGCCATTTTTCTTACCTGTAAAAATGAAGATCAGAATGAGTAAATAGATAGTTCTACTTAAAAACCATTATCCAGACCATTATGTATCTTGATTTATAGGCTCCAGGCACCTAAAATGGCTATGGGTATATTCCAATTTTATTTATTGCCTATCTGCTCCCAAAGGAAGGAAGGACTTAAGGAAGTTATTAAGGAAGGAATATCTCACGTGACCATTCACATACTTTCTCACATATCATGTGAGACTATAAGGGAATGAGAGGAGAGCTTGTGGCCATACTTTAACCAGCATCTTTTCAGAAACCTTCAAAAGTTAATGGACAAGGGAAGAAATGTCAATTTCCCAAGTGGAAAAGAAGCTTAACCTAAAAGGGCGCAAAACCAAAATGCTTTTAACTTTATCCTCACTGGAATCTGCAGAAGTCTTGGAAACACATGTCAGTAAAACCCTGCTCTTACCTTCAGAAGCAGAAGCGAGCTGTGGGAAGCATGCCTGGGACGTGAAGGCCCCAGTGCTCATGTCAACCATAAATAGTCAACTAATATTCTTGGCAGTAATGTGGTGGTTGTTCCCTCCTGTTAGCCTTTTAAACCAGCCTTTGGGTAGAAAAAAAAAAAAGTTGAGCCATTTCTAGAGACCAAAATTCCAGTTTTTCAGGGAAGGAGAATGCCTTCGTGTGGGAAAGGCAGTGAATGCCATCAGCTTCAAAAAGCAGAGTTTTGTTAAAGCAATTTGTATACAGTAGTTAGCATTGTAAAGGTTAACTAGCTGCCCTTTAACCTCTCTCTCTGGCTATTGCAACAATCATTGTTCAGGTCACCTGTTTCTATCTCAGTCTTGCTGAATCAGTGACCCACGAATTTAACTCCTCCTCCAGGGTGAAAAATGCATAAGCTTGTTCTTTAATGCCTATCCTTAGGGTACATGCTTATTTTAAGTCTCTCCACTGCCTGTTAACATTAGCAAAGATTGCTATAGCTTTCCCCATTAAAAAAAAAAGCAAGAAGAAAAATTGGACTAGAATGTAATGAAGACTTTATTATCCTGACACAACAAAGCGTCCTTTTTGCTATTTCACTTTAAAGAGTATAATCATGTGCAAGTGAATGTATACAGATAATTAGTGCAGCTTTAATAACATTTTGTTCTGTTGAGAAGGTAAAATCTCACTGAATGCTCTGAGAATACCCACAGCACGCCCTGAGTTTGAAAGCTTTGGGGAAGTTCTTACGTTGGAATGATGTCAAGAATCCCAACCATTCTGTGATTTTTTTTAAAAACTCACAATCTATTTCATGAATTACCCTGTTTTAATTTCTTTAATATCCTACATGAGTGTATGGTACTAGGAATCATGCCAAGTATCTTTCAAGTCAATTTTAGATGTTCTGCCTTGGAACTTAGAATTTTCTGACATTATCAGTCTATTTAGTGAATCTACTCTTCCATTCACCAAATCATTCTTTAGAGTCATCATATCAAGTATATAACTGCAGCAAACAATCGTTAAAGAATTCTGTGCAATGCTTGAAGATGACTGTCTGTCTTTAGAGACTTATATGTCCCCAGGTCCTGTCATTTTCAGGAATAACTACTGCTGTTTCAAAGTCACCGATTTGTACTTTCTGCCTGACTTAATTCATATGGAGACACTCACATACACGATAAAACTTTTTCTGAGGACAAAACAAAAACAGAGAAGCAAAGCTTATGTCTAAATACCTTAAAATCCACGTAGCTCACACAGCTCATTTCATTTTGACACAAAAGGCATCATGTTAAGTCAACAGAAGTTTAAGATTTATGCCATTTTCTGCCAGCTCCAGGTAAATAGTAATTATCTGCTTTTGAACTTAGACCTTGTTCTGTTTAAATTTGTTCAAATTAAAGATCACAACTGACTTACCGGTGGACTCTTTTGTTACCAGATTTTAATAGCTGAGTGTGCTGTTAAACAGAGCATCAATAACCAAACTGTGCCTGGTCAGCTTTGTCACTCCTCCCCTCTCTCTTCTAATATTCTGTCTCTTTAAGAAAATTGATTTTCATCCAGTTTGGAGGCAAAGTGTTTTTAAATTTGTTGCCAATGTTGCAAATAATTTTAAAAGAGGAATTCAATTATAACCACACACTGAAAATGGGATACAAAACAATGAAACAATGGTGTTTAATCAAATGAGACACAATTATAAGGTATTTAGTAAACTGAGAGCTTTCTACTCTGCAATTTAACCAGTTCCCTGTTGAAAAAAAAAAAAAATGAAAAACAACTAGATTCCTAAAGGAGTTTTAAATATCCATGGAGGACATCTGGTAAGTTAAGACTATTTTAAGACTTGCTTAGAGAACAGCATTTTTTTCTGATCCAAATCTCTTCTGGAAACTTACACAACCCATGACTTTATTAGTGTACAGCATTTCCTAAAACATTTCTTGCTTGATATGATGTATCTATTGACTAGCCAGCTGTTCCTGAGTTTCAACAAGGAATGATGTATTAAAAAGCAAGTTTTAAATCAAAAGAAGAATGCTAGTAACGTGCAAGTTTCTGCTACATCTGGATTCTTATTTTGTAAATTGGAACCAACATCCAGAACAGAGTAGAAAAGATGTATGATTATAATTTCTTTTACAAAGGAAAAACCTTTCTTTTAAACAAACAAAGCCCCTAAAACTCCAGATCTGTCAGGAAATAAGGTTCATTGCTTTCTCTATTGCCTGTAACATGCCAGGAGAGTTTCAAACAAATAGCAATAAATATGAAAAAGGGCCAGTCTGTTCTCTTCACCTAACTGAAGTGCCACAATAGCCTGCAGTATGTTTTAGCATCAGAATATACAGGTTTTATATTTGAGTAGAGGGGGAGTGCCTTTGAACCAAAAGATCTGTAGACCTGCCTTAATTGCAAAAACAAGTAGAATGATAGAGACTTTAAAAACATTTCAAATAAGTAACTATTTCATTTGTCAGGCAGAGTGCAGTTTGTGACCAGTGAAGGTCACAGAGCATATTTCTGAACCACATTTTGGAGCATATCGTAACAAAGGTCTCAGGCATCAGAAACTTCGGTGGATGTAGAACTTTCCTGTGCTCCCAGATGAGGCTCAGAAATCCACTGAAACACATATCTGAAGAAAACAAGAAATCTAGGGGAAATAATATTGTAGGTCCAAGTTCTTGAAGGCATTTTGGATTTGCAGTGCCCAAATCCTAGGTGTTTTATTGCTGCAAAGTACATGCCTTAGCCAAGATTTTTCAGAAGGCAAGCCAGAGTAGAAATACAGGGAAAGAACAGGTCAGTCATTTGTCTAGCTCTGGTTAGGCAATAATCCTCCCTTGTTTTCACAATTATTATTCTTTCACAATTATTATGTTTTAGATATATAACTTTGCGGAGTTAACAAAATCAGATGTTCAGCAGTGCTTTAGGAAGATTCTGTCTTTAAATATATTCAATACCTGCTATCGATTCACACCACTGGCAAGAGTGATCTGGAGGATTTTCTAAGCTTCAGGCTGAGCTGAGTTCTGAGCAGCTTACTGACTTGAAGACAGTACTGACTTTGGAGATGTCTGGCAGCAGAAACATGACCTTAAGCAGAAGTAGGTGGCACTAATTTTAGGGATTGTAGTAGGAACTTGGGATTTAGATAGACAAATACCTGAGTATGCCTAAGATTTTAACCCACTGGGAATATTTTTTCTAACTTGGTGCTTTTTGGCACTTCTAATGACCTTAGTGAGATTGCTGCAGAGTTTGTGAGATTGTTGTCTTGTTCAGTTAATATATTGATGTAATGGATTAACTCAGGAGTCAATCAAATGTTTTATAGAAGAATTGGCTGCTTGTTTAACAGCCAGTTCTGCTGCCTTTATTGTAAAGGATGGACATACCATCAAATACATATGTAGCAGACCAAAATTGCCAAATCAATTTAGTATACCGGAAGAATCCTTGTAATGCCAGACAGTAGAAAGAAAGTGGAGGAGAGGGGAGGGGAGGGGAGGATTGTGTGAAGTAGCTATCATTGATTATCAACACCTGAGTGAAACCCAAGATGTTTTCAGAGTTGACTGCTAAGCTTTAGGGACAGCTATGCAAAAATGAGGAATCTCACTGTGGTTCTTGGTGTTAACACAGTGCTCATAACCCCTGAAGTTCAGGACATGTTTAGCTGACTACACATCCCAAATGCAGCTCAAGATGAATGTTTGCACAAGTTTTGTGCCTAAACCCCCACCACTGTGGGTTAGGTCAGTAATATCTTTAAAACACTCGGTTTCATGGTTAGAAACATAAGAGGTGAGGGAATATAACAGATGCTTCTATATACCCTGGAAAGAAGTCTATAACTTTCTTCCTTTTAGAAAGAAGTTTAAGAAATATGCAAACAATTCCCATTGGATACCAAGCTTTTCTCTGTCTGCTCAAGACTGAGGCATTTTCTCTCTCATTTTTTGACTGAGTGAGGGTTTACTCACTCTATGCAGATGACTTTTTTTCCCTATTCAAGAGTCTCATTTGGAAATCAAACATCTGAGAGCTATTGTTTCTCACCAGGCCTGGGTTCACTTGGTTTCTTTTGTGCTCCCTGAGGAACTTCGGTGGACTTACTGTTCAGCAAACAGCTGGATCTGTAATTCCAACAGGAATTTAGTCTAAAATTACTAAGTATCACAAAATCATGATAAGGTACTTATTGAAATACAAATCTCTCAATTAAGCTCATAGGATATACATGTAAGAGTGCAACAAGGGCTGGAAGCTCCCTGGGGGACAGGGAGCTGCGGGCTGAGGGTGACTCCATCACAGGCTGCGTCCTCTCCAAGAGGGGCAGACCCACAGGGCCTGCCCAAGCTGGGCAGCAATGGGTGCTGGTAACAGGGTTTTTGTAAATTCCAGGAATGGCAAGCAGTGAGCCAGGGCCAGAGGCCAGGTACACCAGCAACGGGCAAAAGAAGATGAATGCCTGAGGGTCCACCCACAAGATGAGCTATCTGTAGAGAAGAGCCCAGGTCCTTCTGGGAGGCAGCACCACAGAGAGGTCTAGAGATTGGCACTCCAGACTGATTACCCCAACATGGGCTGAAACAGGGCTCCTGGGCCCATGGCAGTGAGGTGGGGAGAAAGTGGAACTAGGCAGGGCTTGGTAGTTCCCTCAGGGACCTGGTGATGTATATATAAGAATATATGTACAGGGTCTATAAATGTTTAGGGATATGTGTTTTAAGATCACAGGAAAAGGCAGACACCTAGATGTAAGGCTCAGGTAAATTCAGATGCTCACTGGGGAGTAACCTAGGCTAACTACTTCCTACAGAATCTAGTAGTAGACTACAGATTCTAAATGATTAATCCAGTAACCTGACATCTAACTTTCATAGAGAAGTCTTTCTGGCTGTATAACAGTACTCCCACTTTGGACACTGTATAGTCTTGCCAGATATTTCTCCTAAGTAAAAATTTGGTTTCCCATATTCTATTAATTTTAATCTTAATTTCAGACATGTGAAGCTTGTTTTCATGCATGAATTGGCTCTATATGTCTATTTGAGGTATATTATGGTGTGGCAAACTCTTTCTTGTTAAACTTCTTTACAGTGAAGAGGATGTTAATGAGTATCTGGAGCCCTGGTGATTGTACTAATCATCTGTCCACAGAGTCATTGTTATTTTCTGGCAAAGCAAGTGTTTTACCATGCATAAAGTAGACCAGAGTAAGAATAAATAAGTTACTGCCTGTTCTGCCTTAACTACAAGGAAGGCGGATGTGAGAAGCTGAAGTACAAATTCATATTCAAGATTAAAGATTAAAGAAAGGAATTTCATCTGATCTTCAGTATTTCATGTACATAACCTAATTACTTATTGAGAAGTAGTTTCTTGGCATTGTTTATGTGGAGTCAGAAGCTCTGAGCATGCCTACTGAAGCAGAGTATGTAGGTAAGTGAAGTAAAACCAGTTGTTTTGCAAGTCAGTCTCAAACTTAGCTGTAAACTAAGCATAAAATCTGTTCAATCCTTCACTGCACAAAGAGAAATTTATCATAGAATCATTTAGGTTGGAAAAGACCTCTAAGGTCATTGAGTCCAAAGCTCAGGCACTGTCAGGTCACCACTAAACCATGTATACATCTTTTAAATACTACCATGGATGATGACTCAACCACTGCCCCGGGCAGCCTGTTCCAACACTTGACAATGCTTTCTGTGAAGAGATTTTTCCTAATATCCAACCTAAACTTCCCCTGGTGTAACTTGAGGCCATTTCCTCTTGTCCTATTTGTTGTTACTTGGGAGAAGAGACCATCCCTCACCTTGCTACAACCTCCTTTCAGGTAGTTCTAGAGAGCGATAAGGTCTTCTCTGAGCCTCATTTTCTCCAGGCTAAACACCTCCAGTTCCCTCAGCCTCTCCTCATAAGACATGGTCTCTACATATTCACCAGCTTCATTGCCTTTCTTTGCCATGCTCCAGAACCTCAATGTCTTCCTTGTAGTGAGAGGCCCAAAACTGAACAAAGTACTTGAGGTATGGCCTCACCAGTGCCAAGTACAGGGGGACAATCTTTTCCCTAGTCCTGCTGGTCCATTTCTAATATAAGCCAGGAAGCTGTTGGCCTTCTTGGCCACCTGGGCACACTGCTGGCTCACATTCAGCTGGCTGTTGAACAACAACCCCAGGTCCTTTTCTGCCAGGCATCTTTCCATCCACTCTTCCCTAAGCCTATTTAAGATTGCAGGTGGCAAATAATTTGGACTTCGTAACTGCCAGTGGCACCTAACAAGACAAATACACCACCATGTCCACTTTGCAAATCTTGTCCTTTGTGCCTTTCTAGTTCTTCAGCATTGCCAGAGAGACAGTAGCTACTGTAATCAATGCAATTTATAATCAATCTAATTGTGTAGATTTGCTCGAATGAACAAGAAGGTTAGTTTTAATCTAAAGTGAGACTAAAAATAGCAGCATAAGGTTGCTGCTAAATTGTCTCTACAACTCAAATCAAATAAATGCAGTTAAAAAACCCCCAACTTTAAAAAATAGGCTTTTGGAAGCAGTTGGAGTACACAGATGTTGAAGTCATACAATGCTGATCAGCTAGAACTTAGGCATTGAGGTTTAAAAGGTGTAAACCCCTTTTTCTCCGAGTGATTATTGAACAGTGCATCTGGTACCTGAAAGAAAAGTTAAGTTTTATATCGTACAAATGACGTAATGAATTGTTATTAATTAGCTGCATTATTGCTGAAGAAGCTGCAGTTATAGAGTACAGTTCTCCTGTGCAGTCTTCCAGACACATTAAAAATACATAACAAATGCTACTGTCTCTTCCCATATAACTGACTCTCTGCATATATCAGAGCCAAAATCATTTCTCCACCTTGTCTGGAATTAGGAACTATTCCAGATCCTATGTGACACACATTAAAAGGAAAACTGATACGACTTTCCTTTAGGTTTTTAAGGTCAACTACTGCAGCTCTTCACCTCTAAAATCAGTCTGAAATGAACCATCAGGCACAGGAGGAGACAGAAAGGTGAATTCTTTTACATTTGTAATTTTTAAACTTCCTCCATCAGTCTCTGTTTTTCTGTTCCTTATGTACAGCTTTTCCTCCTCCCTGCTCCTGAGAACAGAGTTACTTTTGGGGTCATTCTCCGCTGAAATTAATTTTATTAATTGCACAAATGTCAAAAGAGTGTGCATCTGAGTTAAATCTTATAAAGTTGGGGCACTTTTGGAGCTATTAGTGTCACAGGAATAAACAGACCAGCAGGTACTCTTCATTTTCTGTTCAGTGCTAACCTCTGAATTATTCTTGTACTTGGAAAAACTGAGTTATGTGCTATTAGAATTATGTTACCTTCTGATACAGCAAGAGTGGAATCCTTGTTTCTAACAGCCTCTTATATTTCTTTCTTTCAAAAATGTGTTTTTAAAAATTTATATACATTTTTAACATCCATATATTCCAATGGCTATTAGCAGTATGCTTTATGTGCCTTATAGGTATGTCCTACATCTAATTCTGTTTGTTACTGTTTCAAAGATTTTTGACCACTAATTAGGAAAACAAAACACCAAACCCCTCTGTCTTTTCTTAATGAATATTAGCACTTCAGCCAGTGAGCTAATTAGAAACATTTGCAGAATACAGAACAGAATGTATAGAGGGTTTTAAGCCATAATTTTACGGTTCTTTTAATCACAGACAGGAAAAAAAAAAAATCTGCTTTTTCTTTTGCCAAACGGAAAAAGAATTAAAGCAATCTTGTGAGCATTAAAATGCAAGAGAGGAAGAAAGTTAAAGTGTGATGCAAAAACAACTCACTGCTTTCTGGAATTTTTTACTGGAGAAGAAGTGAAAATGCTAACTATTTTCTATTTTTCAGGAAGGAGGTGTCAGTGGTTTTTTGTAACTGTATTGGATGTCCAGGTGTTAGTAGAAGAGAAGGGTATTGCAGGGCTGGTCTCTGTGAGGAAAGGCCAGAGACTGTCACCTGCCAGATACTACAGCCAGTTCCATCGGTGATGCTAGCGGTGTCTCAAAAAAAACATTTAGGAAAGGGCCAAACACTGCATAGCAGTCTGTGAGAGAAAGGAGTGAGGAAAAAAAAGTGCAAGAAACAATTCTACAAACACCAAGGTCAGGGAAGAAGGAAGAGGAGGAGGTGCTTCAGGCAACAGCACAAAGATTTTTCTGCAGCCCATGGAGAGGCTGAGGTGAAGCAGGATATTCTCCTGCAGCCCATGGAAGACCGTGGTGAAGCAGATACCCACACTGCAGCCCACAGAGGAACCCACACTGCAACAAATGCATACTCCCCACTGGAGCAGGCTTCTGTCAGGAGCTACATCCTTTGGAGAGTACCTCATGCAGGAGCAGGGGGACAGTGTGTGGAAGAAGGAGCAGCTTAAGATGATCTGCTCCATAACCTTCCCTGGCACCAAGGTCAGACTGACAGGGCTGTAGTTCCCTGGATCCTCCTTCCCACCCTTCTTGTAAATGGGCATCACATTAGCTAATCTCCAGTCCATTGGGACCTCCCCAGTTAGCCAGGACTTCTGATAAATCGTGCTTAGTAGGCACATGAGCCAACTCCTTCATCACACGGTTTGGTGGTCCTTTGGGTCTACATGCTCCTCAGGCTGAGGAAAACCTTGTGCTCAGATTTTCCACACCCTGTATAGGAACTATCTAACTGCATCTAACCTCTTACACATCTTTCACAGGTTTCAGCAAAACCGTCTTATCTGTGCACAGCAATAAGGAGGTAAATTCCTTTTGTCTTAGATCAGTGGCACTCCCCTGAGACTGCCTGGGTCAATGGTCCAGGGAACTTGACATTAATTTGTGGTGCCTAAAGAAATTAAGATCCACAAGATGTGAATGGTCTTGGAAAATAGGAATAAATGGGGCCTAATCACTCATACCATATAAGCATATGCTAGGTTTGGAGGTGTTGAATCACACTTCAGATACTTACCTATATTACTTGGAATCCAAGACAAATCTCAGCTTAATTTTGTTTTACACTGTTTTCAGAAAGTTTCCTTAAAATTTTAATGCTACATTTAATTTTGTCTCAGATGCTTTCTACTTTAAAAATCTTAAGTGCTTTCAGAAAGCAGTCTTCCGATAATACTAGATACTCACATTTGTTAATACAATATCTCTTCTTTTACAAGAAAAACTATACAAAGATTTTTTTATCCTGTGTGAAACATAAGCAAAATTGTTTTAGTCACCGGCATATAGCGGAGGCTGTTTGTCATTATAATTCATGAGGGGGCAGGTTGCTTCCCAGTGTTGAATGTCTGTCAATATTTTCCACGAGAAGTCAGTGAGTCTTTAACACTGTAAAAATGTTTACATTTATGGCTAGCACTTAAGAACTGCATGGAACAAAGGGCAAAATTAATTTGCAGTTTGGTTTGGTTTTTACTCACCTATGCAAAACAAACAAAAAAAAATGACAAGCTATTATTTATTCTAAGTAAGATTGCATAACATCCCATGTATGTGTCAGATGCTACATGTCAAAATACAGGTTTTGCCACCTGGAATTTTTTTGTAAAATTGTCTTGTGAACCTTGGGACAAGGCCATAATTCCCTCGCCAGACCTGTGCAGCAAAGAGGCTGAAGCAGCTCTCTCTCTCTCTCTGGCAGACTGGCCTTACTGCAGATACAGCACAAACTGTGCAGAAAGCAGCTCCCCAGGGTGCTTCTTGAGGTGGTGAGACTGTGGTTCCCTGCAGGCACATTAGAAAGTAAGCGATATTAGGTTTACTCCTGCTGAAACAGGAATAACTGGAAACTAAACTGTGATTTTGGTCACGAACTCTCAGCAGTTTGTTATAAACTGAAAATTGAACCCTAAGCATTTAGAGTCAAATACTGACTTTGAAGTTAAAATCCTATTCAGATGAAAGACACCCAAACCTCTGCAGGTGTTATATTGTTCAGTCTGTTTTGACCGTAGAGTGAGGAAGACAGAAATCTATTGATTTAGGGAATGAAGGCTATTTCCAGAGACAAAAGGTGTGAGAATTTGTTTTTACATGAAAGCTTGCATTCTGAGGAAAAGGGCAACATCTATAAAAAGATGTTTATGGAGTACATTACTGTTGCTATCACTGAATATTGACTTGGTATTCAGTGATTTAAAATACAGGGTTTGTATACACTGTTTCAAAGGGTTCCATGAAAGGAGGCTGAGAACACAGAATTTATAAATGTGATGCAATTTATGGACAGAACTTCTGAAATTGCCTACAACTCCGCTGAGAGGAAAAAAAAAAACCAAACGAGGCATGAACCAGAAATCGAAAGTGTTGAAAAACAGTTAATGGATCTTGAAACTGTGTTAGTTACCAGAATGAACAGCAATCCAGGAGTTTCCTGTACTGCATTTTATATGTTTACTTGAAGTTTAAGAGGTGAATTATTTTACTTCTTAACTAAGGAATAAACTTTACCTCTTTATTTAATTTCATATCTTAACTAAGAGGTAAAATACTTTGGTTTTGTCAGTTGTGGGGAGGCTGGAGAAGTTTATAAACCACATGTCAAAGAGAAATTCTGTATATATGGCCCATCACTTTTTGAGAAACTGGCACTTTCAAAACCAAATCAAACACTCTGAAACATTAGTCCTTTTAAACAATTGCGTACCTAATACTGGCTTCTTGCACCCTTAATTTTTTCTCCTCTTGGCATAGATCATCAGAGCATGGAACAATAGTTTCTTAAAGTCAAACACTTCTAATATATGACTGTGTATTTACTGAACCAAAATAAATTAAAAATGTAGAATTCAAAAGTAACATTTGGGAATATTGAAAAGATTTCATGTATAAAAAGGTTCCATTTAGGTATATTTAAAATAGGTTTGTTTTAGAAAGGCTAAAATGTTTTATTTTGATTTTATTAACACAATGATTGCATTACGTTAATATAGAAGTCAAAATGATCTATTTGTTTGACCTTATTGAAATGAACAATTTTTACAGTTCTTCAATGGAATCATAGAATCATAGAATCATACAATGTTAGGGGTTGGAAGGGACCTCTGGAGATCATCAAGTCCAATCCCCCTGCCAAGCAGGACTGTAGAACCTAGGACAGGTTACACCAGAACACATCCAAATGGGTCTTGAAAGTCTCTAGAGAAGGAGACTCCACAACCTCCCTGGGGAGCCCGTTCCAGTGCTTTGTAACCCTCACAGTAAAGAAGTTCCTCCTCATGTTGAGGTGGAACTTCCTGTGCTCTAGCTTGCATCCATTGCCCC
>JAVSBS010014794.1:0-11316 GCA_033124195.1 Coracias cyanogaster | reverse complement strand
ATATGTGCAGTGTGCATAGGAATTCGTTCATTTTTTTCCAAACTATAGTCTGGCCCCTGACAGTGTCTGAGGGACAGGGAACCGGCCCCCTGATTAAAAAGTTTGAGGACCCCTGATGTAAACAGTTTAAAAGATTCAGAATTAAACTTACAAAAAGAAAAGCCTGGGTTTTACTTAACTGTCTGGACTGGTTCATGGCAAAACAGGGCAGGAAGGCAAGGCTGGAGGAGGCTGAGCCACAGTAGTATCACCTTTGCCTGAATTAAATTCACATGGAGCCGCATCAGCATTTCAAAAAAGCTGTATTCCTGGGAGGTTTTTTGATTGTGGAACTGTTCCCTGACAGATTTCACAGCTCACTGCCACAGGCTGAGGGCACAACTGCACAGAGGGTGAACACCAGCTTCTTGTACGGGAAATACTTAAACCCAGATTGCTGCCAAAGCCTCTGTGTTATCAAGGCAAGCCCTGAAGTGCAAGAACATGGCAGTAAAAAAATACCAATTTAAATCTAAGTCTTCAAAATTAGTGCCAAAGCATTAATTTGAAAGATGCCTCTCTGTAAAATTACCTGCTTTGGAATAGATGAGGTTTCCAGTGTAGCAACTAATATTTGCTGCTTTGTAAATCCTTCCCTGAGCAGAAAGAAGGAAGAACTGGAAAATTAACTAAAATTGCTAAAAGTGCACTTTACTCAGAGATACTCCTTCTCAATGACTCTGAATGTGATTCAGTTTTCAAAGCATATTATATAGATATTTTAACTGCCAAATCTATGAAAAGCTTTAAAAAAAAAGTTATACTTTTTTCCTGCTTTTCTCCTCAACGTGAACTGTAATGTCACATTTTTGCTGGTGGTACAGACACTAGAATAGCATCCATCTTCTCCTCCCACAGCTCTGCTTGCCCAGCAGGGCTAACCAAAGTCAAAACTTCCTTTACATCAACACAGCCAGTGCAAGTTGTCACCAGACCGGCTTTCCACCCATCGCGAGGTTTTCTGAGCACATCCTGCACTTCACTAGTGAGGACTTCATCCTCCAAAGAGCTCAGCCCACACTGAGGCTTCAAAACAAGGAATCAGATTTCAGAGGCGCCTGTGGAAAACTGCGCTTTTCCCATCCTGCTTTTTACAGGAAAACTGTTGTAACTACCAGAAGCAAAACTCCAAGGGGTTAAATTATCGGGAAAATGTAGGTGCTTATCTAACACCTCACCTACTCAGAAAATAGTGTACAAGCCCATGGATGATGGACACCAGAAAATTTGTCCCTAAGCTGTCCTGAGAGCCCAGATGGCAGTACCCACATTTTGCAGCCCGTCAAATATGGATGTAAAAGTCACTGTAACTGGTGCAGCTGCCCTGGATATAAGGGTACCTGATTCAGATAGTTACGATCCTGCAAACTTCAGAAAGGCACTTGGGTATTTTGACTTCTAATGCAAACCAGTTCTTTAGTTTGCTATCAAGAGCTGAGGAAGGGTAGGACTGCTTCAGCTGACGCAATGTGGGTTGATGTTATCTTTGAATGATCATACACCTACAGTGTCAGATGGCGTGAGATTGTCACCAGGTCTCAGGATCACACCTGAAGAAGGAAACAAGTGACTACTGAGTGATTCTCATTCCTGGTGAAAATTCAGGTATGTTTACGATCATGCACTACTTTATCAAAGGGAAGGGCGTTTTCCTCAGAAGCAACCAGAGGTTGGTAGATGAAGGCTAAAATGCTCTCCCGTGGCCAAACTTCACCCTGGGCACAGGGTGGACACCAGGTCAGGTTCTCTGTAGGGACAGCCTGTCTCCCCTCCTCGGTCACTGAGGCTGCATCACACCTTTATGCTAATGGTATTCTTTGGCCACGTAACACGCGGTACTTAAACTGCACTGCATTGGCATTTCCAGCGAAGAGCACGTACAAAGCTGATGATTTGGCACGAACAGTCCTCGCTGCGGTGACTTCGTCTGGAGCTTTGCTGATCTAGGCAAGGTGGGGATCTGACCCTGTGTCGGGTGACTACAGCTAGGGCTCAGGTCAGGACCTTGTCTTCCCAGCACCACTGCTGATTTGCTTAGCCACCTCATTTGGGTTAGAACTAACTGAGACTCAGATCCAGTTTCTTCATCTGCCAAGGGGAGGTAAATTAATTTCAGGGCTGGTATTGCAATCCTGCCTGTGGATGCTGTGATAAGTTAGAAGTCCTAATGCATTTAAAGATCCATCAGTGGAACCATGTAAATGCAGTTATTATTAACTCCATATTCATACTAATATCTCAGGCAGAACTTACAAAACACAAGAGAACACAAGGTTTCAATACATCTATAGGAGACAGCTTTTTTTCAAAGAAAGAAATGTGTTTATTCTTCCCTTGAAAATAAAAGGAAAACACGTAACCAGTGGGAGAAATCCAGTGGGTTAAGTTCTTCCAGTTGCCACTCATATAGAGAAAATTCAAATGATCTATTTTACGCTACCATTCAAAAGGACACTTACAGTATTGGAGATCTTTTTCCCCATTATCTAGGATATATTTATTCTCTCTGGCAATATGATATTGAATATGTTGACTCGTCAGGACTAGGGAATTTCTGTAGGTGGAACAGCTGTACATCTGGAATGCAATCTCGGCTTTTTTGGACAACTACAATGTTCTTGCAGTGAAAAATGTGTTTGTCCTGCAAAAGACAGTGTATTTGTAGAGAAGGTAAGGATTGCTTGTCTTGCGGGTGAGGGAAGCACGCTGCACTGCATAGAAGGGTTATGCTTGTGTGCGTGTTTGCAGGTGTGGACCACAGAAAGCTGGTGTTATGAGGGTATACGCACCTATCCCTGCAGTGGGCAGGATATAGGAGGAGAGAAGGAATTGCCTGAGTCTCTATATTGTAGGGAAAGCAAGAAATCCCATTAAGGATTTATGCTATTCCAGCAAAATAACTTCCTCGCTTGAAGGAGAAGCCAGCTTTTTCATTGTCTTTGCTTCAGTTGTGCTGACAGGGTGCAGTTCTTCGGTCAGTCCCAGTGCTGGTTTTGTACTGAGAGATTCATCACTAGGGAATGGGCTACCAAGTCTCCTAGCTCCTATTCCTGCTTTTGGTCACAATTTCAGTTGCCTTTGAGATGTATTTCCAAGACTTTGAGTGAACAACCCTCATATTGCTGAACACTCTATGAGTGTTCAGCAGTTATTTATAGCAGTTATTTATTACATGAATGGGTTTGAAAACATAGTGAGGTGCACGTTCAAAAATACGTTCTAGAGAAGGCATGCATGGGAGATATCTGAGGAGACAATTGTGCGTGGTGTGTAATAATTATAATATATTTTCATTTACACAGTGTCTCCTCTACGCACAAGGGAATATAACAAAATGTAACTAAAACCACATATCCTTAGAAATAAAGGGAGAGAGAGTGTTTCATACAAAGGTTAAACAAAAAAATCTGTTTAATATCACTTTGGGGATTAGAGGAATCAGAGTAAAACAAACATCCAGAACAAACTTTGAGGGGTTGCTTCAGGAAAAGCACATGTGTAAGCGTGTGCCATCACATCTGCATATTCAATACGTCTTGCTGGGACAGCCCGGGGAAAATAGGAAGCTGGAAATTTTCAGTGTGGGAATTAGATGGAAGAATGTGAACCATTCTAAACTAAACACAGCAAAATTGCCAGCTGACTTGCTAAAATGCCAGTGCTCTCTAGGATCCCTTGAAATGGAGCTGAGGACTGGCCTTGCCATTCAGGCAGTGGGTAGGGAGCCAGGAGATCTGGGCTGTATTCCTGGCCCTGCAACAAACCCAGCATGTGATGCTGGAAAGTCATTCAGCCCTAAGTTTCCAAAAACTGATTTCATGCCTATACTTCTGGGCACCTAGCATCAGACAGCATGAACCCAAACATCCAGGATTTCAGATAAAGTTAGGCCGCAGATACTAACTTCCCATCCACGCAGCAGATACATCTTGGGGCTCAGTTTCATCACAGAGGCACCAGGGCTAAAAACTGCAAAGCAATCCAAAATGCTACGAAGCTGCAGGTATTACATGATTACATGGACCTCTCATTTAGCCAAGGGCACTACGTAGAGAGGTGCTATGGATATGCAAAGGAGTATTATTTATTTACCTGTTGTTTCCCACATCCTGGCAACCGTCACCATTCTATTAATATTTCCACAGGTTTCAATACATTGGAAGATTTTTGTTTATGTTGCCTGCTTCAGGGCATCAAGGAATGATCTTCTTACTAAAGGATTCACTGTTCCACAAGGAACATAAAGAATACAGACCGGGGTTGCTAGCAAAAACAGTGTTTGGGACCATATGGATTAAAGAAAGTTGTGTTTTCATCGTACATGACAAGGTCTGGTCACATAGAGGATTAATTTACATTATAGTGTAGGTGAAGGATTATTGCGGGTTTTTTTCTGAATGGTGTAGAAACAAGTTGAAAGAACTAGTGCAAAACACAAGTCTTGTCTTACCCATTTATATTTCCACCTCCAGCATGGTGAACTCTGTACTTTCTTCCCACTCTGTCTGCATCTGCCCTTAATTTTACCGCTGCATTTTGGGAGAGGATTTTCAAGATTTTCGCCATGCACAGGTAGATGACACTTGTTAGTGAATTTATCAGTCTGAATGGGGTTTTCGAGTACCCACGTGTACTCAAGAACAGAGGCAAGAAAAAAAGTAGTTTCTGAAAAGCACCTCCTTGTGCCAGCACTTCTCTGGGCATCCATTGCAGCTGCAGCAGGATAACTTTCAGAAAACCGGGATTTAGCACCAACAGTTTCTACACTTTTACTTTTAGGAAGAAGATGTTAAAGTTACCTTCCTTTGGTGAGAACTAATGCAAACCTGCTGTTAAGTATAAAATTGTATTTTCTGTCTTTATCCTGCCTTCCACAGAAAACTGCATTTTGTAACTCTCACCTGCAGTTTGTGCCAGGCTTTAATTGTGGCTCTGATTTTCACAGCATGTTTCCAAAACAGTACTGCCCTATTCACAGTTTTCCTCTAAGAAATTACTTCAGAGCTAATGCTCGTAGGGCAGGTGACATAAGTTTGTCCAATTCTAGTGAACTGCCAATTTGAGAATGCTATTTACTACCTGAAAATGTGCTGGTGGCCATGGTCCAGAGAGGGAGGAGTTAAGTTAAACGTAACACTGCAGCAATCCACGGGTACAAAAATCCTGTGTTTTAAGAACCACGCGCCACATCTGTACCCTCCCTGGGCCGGGCTCACCTTCCGGCGAGGCTACCTCTACCTTTCGCTATTGCAAGAACATATGAATTACCCATCCCTGGACCTCAGTCCTGGGGCCTCATGCAAGGCTTGAGAACAAGCCCAGGTACTGATTCCTTTTTGTTCCTTGGAGCTTCTGACAGAGAGGACAGCAAGAAGCTTCCCTGGCAGCCAAATAACCCTTACTTGCAAGCTGGCCAGTAGTGCTTCATCTGCCCTGACTGCATGGAAACCTTCAGCAGTGGGAGGGCTGCACTCACTCTCCTCCAACCGCAGCCAAAGGGTGTAACACCTCCTCCATCCCAGGCTGCATGTGCTGGCTGTCAGCGGAGCTGCACACACACAGCATCCGGCCGCCTCTGCTGGGTTTTGGACTAAACAGCTGTTACAGAAGAAGATTTCACAAACCTGCTGCTGTAACAGGTTCCACACAGCATGTCAGACACACACGTTTCTGCTGTGACTGCAGGGGCTGCCCCTTTTAGATCAAGTTGTAGAGGTCTCAGAGTTCAATCCCCAGGAACGGCTTATGAAAGCAATTACTGCCTGAAAGGTCTCTTTGTTTTTGTGCCACTGCTTTTAATAACAATGATTACATCAGATATTTTCATCCATCTCGATCTTCTTTGGTACTGCTAATAAAGAAATGACGAAGCCCAGCACTTAAAATAGCACCCGATGCAACGAACTGCAAGCGCTGAGGTTTGAGATTTTACATCCTGCCCTCCCAGAGCACTTTCCCTTTGATGATTTTAACCACTGAGGACTGAGCTTCGTATAAGCCATGAAGGGTGTGACACGCACAGCGGAGTCAGAGAATTGCCTGCGGCCAGGGGCCCAGGTCGCTTGCTCTAACCACCAGCCAGTCCTGTCCCACAAGAGCAGATGAGACACACTTGATAGGTACATGGCATTCAAGTGCAGTTGCCTGGACCATAATATTTTGGTTCTTCAAGCAATCCTTTCATTTATGCTTGGTTCAATCTGTTACAGCAGCAACAGTCGCTGGCTAATTTAATGGCAAAACTGGGAATATTAATCCAGACCTCCCACACTTTACATCCTCTGACCATCCCTCCTCATATCAGCATAGCTATATTCGTGTCAGCTTCTGACTGACAAGTAAAATCAAAACCTGAAGAAAATAATCAAATCCCAAAGGCTCAGATTTAGAGCTGGAGTCTGCACTGAAACATCAGCTCTGAATTTTGCTCCAGCACCTAACCACATATTCACAGTATGCTGTATTTTGAATAAGCCACCTCTGACACCAGGAAACACATGGCAGATCAGAATTACTTTGTGGAGGAAGAACCACATAATCCTAAAGTACCATTTACTATCGGAGACATGACACCTGCAAAGTACAGAAAAAACATCTTTTTTTAATTTTAAAGAAAGCTTCATAGAGACCTAAGCTTTACAACAAAGCTCTGCATGCAAGAGGATCCTAATGTTACAATTTCCAGATAACCCGCTGATTAGTTATGTTTTCCTTATAATGTCCAGTCAAAAAAGAGACCATGACCAGCACGAATTCCAAAGCGAATCCATCCATTTAACAGCCCTATCCTGACTTATATGTGTGTATGCATGTACATAGCTACGTATATATGCTTATGCACATTACACATCTGTTCTGCCTACACTTCAATGCATTACTCTTAATAGAGATCTTTGTCATGTAATTGCTGGTTGCATTCACACAAGGATTCTAGGGGATCATTTTTGCTTTATGTTCACAGAAGTAAAGGAACCTCTAACACCTTGCTAAGGGCAGAAAAGCCTTACAGTCCTTGTCAGGAGTCTACTCAGCATGAAACACCGATGAGCACTGTGCTGTCTCTGCGACAAGCTGGCACCCTCATTTTCCTGAGCCATGTCAGAAGAGGGTGACTTAGGTGTCAGCAATGCAAAAAGACCATTTTGGATTCATTCATGCACAAAAAAAATTCCCCCAAATTGACTTTTAAGAACTAAAACCAACTTAAAACCTTGTTTAAGACCATGGGTTGTAACAGACTTGGTTGATTTTTGTGGACACACTTCAAATCTGATGGAGGTCTGGAAGCCACTTTGTGAAGGACAGCTGCAGCCCCTAGAGCACGGCTGACATTAGAACTTGAACCAGTCCCAAACCAGCATTAGCTGAACTACTCGTTAAGCCAGTTGCATTTTTTTAGAGAGGAGAAATTTCCCCACTGTAGCTTAGACTGTGGCAAAACACTTTCAACTGAGAAGAAACCTAGCAGTGGGCTGGACAAAAGGACTGAAAACCCAACATCAGCCAGTCACAGGAAATTAGCTCACAGATTGTATCAGACTACACCCCAAATGGCACCAGCCTGCAGCCTCTGCAACACATGAGAGAGGCCGAGGCCATCCACGCCTTTTTTTTTTTTTTCCCCAAGAGTGGGAAGTAATACACCACCGTTTTAAATGAAAGCTTAAATCTCCAGAGCTGTTTGCGTGAATGAGGACTGCATGGGGTCCTACCTCCCTAATATCACTTTGATCATCACAGCTGTACTGAGTGGAGCATGTGAATCTGAGCTGCTGGTATAACCCTTCCCTGTGGTCTCCTCTTCTCCCTGGGATGAAGCTGTTTCTCCTCCCCCAGGTGCTGGGAGGTGGGACAGTGCGGTCAGGAGGGGCAATGGGAAGGATTAGTGACTGCAAGGCACAAGAGAAGGCGAGGAGGCACACAGTCCCTCAAGGAGCTAGCTCAGGGAAAGGAGCACGGTTAGCTCAGCAAGGCAGGAAAATATATTACTTTAGGAATTAATTTAAGGTTAAATGGATCAAAAGAGAGAGAGAGAGAAAGGTTAGCAGGCCACAGGCTTTATTGTTCAAGCGGTTTTGTGTCATTTCCAACCTGCAGTCCCAGCGGCCACCACCCATAGGTAAGAAAAAGCCAAATGCCAAGCAGATTCCTGTGGGTAAATTCATAAGTTTTCCATTCCATGGCTGAAGCCGTGAAAATTGAGAAAGCACAGGAGTAGGGTGGCAAAAGAAGAGTAAGGGAGGACTCTATTTGTTACATCTTAAATGATTCACTTGAGCCAAAAGTTACCCTGCAAACTGAGAAGCAAAAGAAACAAACAGGGACAGACTGAGATGGGAGCTGTAGAAGGACCTGGTGGATGTTACACCCCATCATGCAATAAAAGATACGGGACAGACGACGGTGCAGCTTTATCAGCACAAATTACTTCCAATCGCAGAAGCCACAAGTGAATTATGTGGATCCCCCTCAACCTCTGCCAAGCAAAACTGTCCGGACTCCACTGAACACCGGTGTAATTAGGGGGAAAAAAAGAATGAAACATTTATCTGGCAAGTGCTTTCAAAAAGAGAAAGTGGCTGTTGGGAGCTGATCAAGAGCCTGGAATGCTGGAGATGGTTCCAAGGGGATGGATCAGCCATCAGATTGTATACAAAGCAGGCAGGGATTTTTCAATAAAATGCAGTTTATCGCATGGTGATTGCCACCTCCTATTTATGCTGTATGAGATCATGAAAAACATGGCACGTATTTCCTTACTCCTGGATACACAAAGTCAACTGAACAACCATGTGATACACAGGCCCTTTTCATGCACTTTTGTCTTTCTAAACCCGCATTTCCAAGCATCTGTCTCTTAGATAAAGTGAGCAATAAAAACCTCCTAGAAAAATACTTTCTGTGCTCCCCCTAAAAAAACCAACCCCACAGTAGATTCAGGTTATGAGTCAAAATTCCAGGGCTGTTCCATTTAATATGTAAATCTCAATTGTTCACAAGGAAGCATGGATGCTCCAAGTATGTAACGTGTGCGAAAGGGAGCTCCAGAGCCTCCAGAAAATGCATCACCTATTTTGAAGCTTTGCTGGTTACACACAACAGGCGTTACAGACACAAGGTGCTAAAACATAAAGATATTTCAGGTAAGCTTTTATGCCGTAAAGAGCACGCCTTGACCCGCTCGTCCTCAAATGTGGTTTGGAGCTGAAAGGCTTAGAGAGAGGAAATACCACATTACTTCCATGGTGAAATTCTGCAGTTGAATTTGGGATAATACAGTAAAATACTTCATTAGCACTCTTTCCGAATGACTTGTATAACTTGCTTATAGCTCCGCCAATGATGAGTAATGCAACAATCACTAAGATACACCAACACCACCTTTGTACCACATTTCTTGCACACATTGCCTGAGTCTTCCGGACTCAGCCTTCTCGTAAGCAAACCCACTGCCTTCAGCCAAGCAATCCTCGCCAGGGCAGGCCCGGGAGACACTGTACCTTTCACCTGCTCCTTGCTCCACTGAAATTCTCCTTTTCGTTTGTGATGCTCTATGACTGGTCTGAGCACGGTAGATCTGCAGTGTGGCTGCTCAGCAAAAATCTACTGCCCCTAATCTTGTTCTTATTAACCTGATGGTTAACCATCCCCCATCCTCTGACGGCGCGGAACTAAATAAATAATGCTACAAAGTTAATTAATACGCAGTGACACCCCAGTACAGCGTCTGTGTGGGACTGCAGCTCCACAATCATTAAAACCAGGTCTACACATTGCTGGATCACCCAGGAGTATGAATTTGATCGGGATCAGGCCAAGGCACGTGATCACGCTTGTGCTGAATGAGCCAGAGCACACGGTACGGAGCCAACACCGATTTTACGCTGGCTGTACGCCAGCCGCAGGGGTGCAGACGATACCTGATCTGGCTGGAGTTGTGTACAAGTGATACCTGATCCGGCATAAAGCCTGCTAGTAAAAAGTTAACCTGTCAAAAACTTCTTGAATTAACTCAAGCAGGCAGAGTGAATGAATACCAGGTCGGCGCGTCAAATCATGCGGCCACCCGACGTTTGAGCCAGTAACAGGAGTTGTCCTGCTGCCTTTTTTCTGTGTTACCAAACCACAGCCTAATGTCGACAGCGGTGCTTCTATGCACGCGGATCTCATTGCAGGATCAGGGCCTCAGGGTCCTTCAACTTGCCTTGCCTCCCAACTTTTAGCAAAAAGGAAAGAAAAAAGCAGAATGAAATCTAAACATGCAACCTCTAAGTAGTCCACAGAGTCTGCTAATATGGAATCTGTACGTGAAGATGGAGTCATGGGCGTTTCTGTAGCAGATAAATTTAGACGACGATTAAAATAGAGCTTAAGTCTCGGTACAGCAAACATGCCAGTAACTAGGATGATTTTTGTAGTATTTCAGTAATTCAAACAGTATTAAAAATGCGCCCTGCCGTGTTGAACAAATGTGAACTTTATTTTTTTCTTTGCAGCCCTTTGGCACAGAACAGCAGTCCTGCTCTTCTGAAACTGTTTTGAAAAGCTTTACCTGATCTCTGGTAGAACTTAACCCATTTTTAACACTGCTGCAATACTGCCCAGTGTTGAAACCTGCAGTTACCATTACATGAGGCAACAGACACTTGGATTTCAATCATTCTTTCCTGAAATTGCTGGAAATCACTGGCAATGGCTCGGTTTAGGTGTGTACTTAACTACCTTCAGCACTAGTTGAAGGACACCATGAGCTGAAAGCCATTTTCAGGAGTTTCTCCATTTCCCCATCATGGAGGCCCTAAAACGGTTCACCCAGAGTTCTAGCAACCTTGACTGTTACCCAGATCTCCGAGTTATTTAGAGCCGCCCTCCCCTCCTGCAGGGACGCCTACACAGCGTGTTCCCAAATTTTGATCGTCAAGGCCATCAGCAGAACTCGAGGCCAAGCCGCAGACGGCAGCAGCCTGCTCTCCAGCAGGCATGGGGGAGGCAGCAGCCCGCTCTCCCCCTGCTGCCCTGTGCAGCAGCAGAAGCCCCTGTCCCTCCTCACGGGCTCTGCTGGCCCCGGGGCTCCCCGGAGGGCTCAAGGGCTCGTTTGCCAGCCGGCCCGACGCGGCCCCTGCCGAACCCCGGCGCTGGGGTGGGCCGCTGGTAGACCCCAGGGAGGCCTGAAGCCTTGGGGCTGGCTGGACTGCACTGCGGGGCCGAGCCGAAGCGGGCCCGGGCCCGGGCCCTCCTCACGGGGCGCTCCGCCACCCCGGCCCAGGCGGGGACAAG
>JAVSBS010014792.1:124327-176386 GCA_033124195.1 Coracias cyanogaster | reverse complement strand
GAGGGCAATGAGGTCTCCTCTCAGTCTCCTCTTCTCCAGACTAAACAAGCCCAGTTCCCTCAGCCGCTCTTCACAGGGCATGCTCTCCAGCCCTTTCACCAGCTTTGTTGCCCTTCTCTGCACCCGCTCCAGCACCTCAATGCCCTTCTTGTACTGTGGTGCCCCAAACTGGACACAGTACTGGAAACAGAAGAGACAGACGAGCACTAGCAGGCACACTTGCATTTATGAGTGTGGCGGCAGCTGCAAGCCTTGGCCCTTCTTTCCACAGGGGTGAGCCAGTCCCCCAGGGAACCCAGAGCCAGTCGTGCACTGTGCCCCGAAGGTCTGTGCCACCACACAGAAGAGCTCCTCTCTTTTCCCTAGGGAAGCACAGCCATACTTGAGGTGCTCCTCCCTTTTCTCCTACCTATCTGCCCGTCAGCAAAGATGTGCTGGGATACAAATGCCTCTGTGGTTTGTGCAGCTCTGAGGATACAGGGAAAGGAGCAGTCCTGGGCAGCCACAGAGCCACTGCGGCTTCTTCTACAGGGCAGGTAACTCCTGCAGCAGCCCTGCGCACAGAAGGTACACCAAAGGGAATTTGAAACCAATTCCTCAGTCCTCCACGTATCCTAGCAACACCTCTCTGAGGTTAGAGATGCAATGCTTTGCCCACCTGTTGCATAAGCAGCCCGAGGCAAGTTACATATTGCTTTCTTCCCAGCTCGCCCCACTGGCAGGAAGCCGCAGTGATTAAGGAACAGGGCACAATCAGCGGGCCCGGTCTCGTCCCCTGCTCAGGCCGGGTGTCACACACAGGCGATCGCATCTCTAAGCAGCGAGCTCAGCAGCGGCTCGTGCACTGCGCGTGTGGTCCAAGGAGAGGTCTTGCTGACACAGGCTGAGGGATTTGTGATCAAGACAATTAAAAGAGGGTGGCCTTAATCCCTGCCTCAAAAATGCTTTCTGTGTGGGCGCACAGCGCTGAAAGGGCTCGGGCCCTGAATGGGTAGCTAAGTAAGATTTCAAAAAACGCTGCGGGTCCAAAATGTGCAAAGTGAACAAAACTGAAAGGAAATTTGACTCCTCCCATGTCCATCCCTCCGGCCTGATCAAGTTGCAATGTCATTATAGCAAGTCCTTGTTAAAAACAAACAAACAAGAAACTCATTGAAAAGCAACCTTTTTCATAGGAGAGCATTCTCTAGCTCTTCTAAAGCACTCCTTAGCATTTTCTATTTCTTGTGGGTAGAAAAAAGACAGTGAAAATGTTATAGAAATGGTCACAGAACTTTAAAATGTTGTTTTATAGAACAATTAAAAATAAACTTAATCAAATCCTGAATAGCCAAAACCTATTACAAAAATCTCTAGAAGAGGAAATTTGCAACGGATCACTTTCTACATTCAGAGAAAAGGGTCCTTTTACTATGATTCTCCTGCCCAGCAAATAAGATTTCCTTCCTTTGTCTGTCACTGACCTAATCCTTTCAGCTACAACACGCATTTGTCACCTGAACCTCCGTTATCTTCATTTATCATTTATCTGCATTCCTGCAGAACAAGCAGATCAGAAACTACAGATTTTGTTGCTTTGGGGTGTTACTGAGCTAATCACTGCTAAGTCCATTTTATTCTAATGTATTAAAGGGATTGAGTGGTTGCGCAGGGACACACAGAGGAGCCTCTGTCTCCAAGGCCAACGGGGGAGATGAGGTTATCACTGCTCAGTCAAAGATACATCACTCACTGTAGATCTCTCTTAGTCATCTTCACTCAGAGGAAAATATGGGACGCTTCATAAGTGGTTTTGGCACTTGTGAGTTATCCCTCTTTCCCCACTCATGAAGATAAATGCTGTCATGAAACGCAGCCATCAGGTATTCTCTATATTTGGAGTTCTCAAAGTGTGAACAATGATTATGCCCTTTCATTGCGTAAGTTCAGGTTGACTGCCTAGCTACCTGGGGAAGACAGGAATGATTTGCACTAGCTCACAGGCAACAAATGGAAGAAGGGGACACACCTTCTCCGTCAGCATCGGTTATTCTGCTAATCTCAGGCTGAATAATACGTTATGTCAAACCTTCCTTTTTACTTTAAGGACACTTGGCAGCTGAATCTGCGAGCGGAGATGAGTCCAGCTGAGATGGCAGCAGCCACTTCATTAGTTCAGTGTCCGTTTGTTTTTGACGCTTCTGTGGAATCATTAACAAAGTTTTTATAACAACTGAGAAAGTGATTTTTACAGGCAAGAGTTTCTGCAAGTGTCACATAAATTTTAGGACATGCTTCTGGCCTGCACTACACAAAGAAAACTCCCTTTCAGGGAGACAGACATAATGAGTGAGAACAGCATCATGTTTTGTGTGAGATAAAACGTACTGCCTTCACAGCTGTCGTTTTGTTATATTCTAAGGGAGGAAATCCAAGCATTTAAAGTTACATTTAAATATGAAAACTTCATATAGGTATCTGGCAATAAAAACACAGCTGTTAACAGCACACTGAAAATAATGCAATGGTACTGCATAGGAGGCTGAAACCCTGTCTCTGGTTAAGTCTGAGGATAATCTGCACACGAGAGCCGCTTCCTCGTTTATTTAACACAAGGCTTAGTGTTTGTATTTGTATATTGTGCAGTACTGGGCAGAAATACCCTCAGGATCCTATCATCCAAACACTGCACACGTAAAAAGAGAACTTCCCAAACTTCTGTGAACAAGGCATAAGCCCTGGAAAGACAGTTCTTCACATGCAAGGCAGGAGTTAACGTTTTTCTTTTTCTCAAGTGGAAGAGATGTACCATTCAAAAGTAACCTCTTGAAATCAGCAGTGGACTAGAAGCTCACAGGGGCTGCTTAATCTTAAATTTAATAACAAATCACTGGTTGTTTCTGATGTAAATGTGGAACTAGTTCATAGATATAGGACAGGTTCAGACACAGCTGATCTACCACAGCCTTGCAACATCCACCAGCTATTTTTATGCAGCTACTAACATTAAGAATATGTTAGGAAAATAAATTCAGTATTAATATGCCCCAGGCAGAGCCTCTGCAACGAGAAACAGGTTGTGGGTTAAAATAGCCAGGTGCTTCTTAACCAGTATACAAAATGGTCAAAGAACAGCTGCTGAAGAGACTCATGAGGCCCTGGCACATGCTATCTAGAAAATATTAAGAGTATTTTGAAGCATGCACTGGCTCATATTCAGCACCCAGAAGCTATTTTAAGTGCTCAGTAGAGACAAGTTAGTGTTATTAGGGCACTTCTCTTCCAAGAGACAACAATACATTTTGAGCCAAATAATCCTGTCAGAGGGCTTTGTAAACACCTAAATCAGACGAAGTGGCCATGATGGTCTCATGGTAGGAAATATTCAGAGGCTGAGCTAAGGCAGGTACTCTTACGACACCTGAAGAGAAAGCCAAGCTATCTGCTGGACAGTTTTGGTGCTGTGCCTATCATGTAAAAGCAACTTCCAGAGAGAATCTGTGGAGTCAGACAAACTCCCTGTTGGCATAGGGCAGCTGGTTCAAAGGAAAAGCTTGAGCCAGAGCCTACAAGATAAGGTTTTGGACCTTACTAAGCAGCAAAGCCAGGGCTAAACAAGCACTGAAAACACAACCCTCACTTGCAGAACCCACCCTGGCAGAACAGCAGCATCCTTAGACCCAAGAGGAAAGGGCTCCAATCCTTCTCTGGCCTTGGCCTCACATCACCTCTCTGTCTCAGTTTCACCCAGCCTAATGTCTTTTACAAAGTCCTTTGAGACCCGCAGACAAGACAAAGTACACAAAGAAAAAGATAATACTACTGTTACCTGATGCTATGGCTCTGTATTATGTGAAGGCATTGACAGTCACAATGAGCACCCTAAATCAGAGAGACAGAAAGAAATGTGGGAACAGAAGAGGAAGAAATTGGATTACGACAGTGATAGAGAGAAGAGTGGTAGATGGCGTGGATTTAGAGACCTTGGGAAGCACTCTGATATCAGCATGATGGTCTCAGTAAAGAAAATTGTTAAAAACGTGACCAGAAGAAAGAGCCTGATCAGAAAGAGTCAGCCAAAATGGTTTTATTTTGTAAAATATTTCAAGCCTCCTTTACCCTCCTGTTTCTGAAAACTTAGCTGTATGGCCTGGTGAGGCTTGAACAAGGAGCTGTAAGCACTTCTGTGCTGCTCTGAATACCGTGACACCAAAAAAGCAGAGAGCGAAGGGCGCCTAAACATAGTTCAGAAGGCTCCCACCTCTCTGCACTCAGGTTCAAACTCCACATCCAGCCCAGGTCAGTGATTTTCAGGCAGCATTTAGCCACTAGCAGAAAAAAAGGTCATTTCACAATCACTAGAGCTTAGGGTAGAAACAGCTGATGAGGAATGAGGTATAAATAAAATACTTCCAGGGAACTCCCTAAAAAGTTTGCTACTGCCAGCACTTTGTTAAGTTACAGTCTGGTGATATTTAGCCGATTTTTAATCTCGCAGGTCTGACTGTAGATCCTCAGCTGGGGGAAATGAAATGTTGATCTACCCCACATCATGATCCAGCCCTGAGTTTACAGATGAACACAAAACCATGGCTTCAATTTTTGTCTCAAGAACAAGCTCTTTTCTCACTATATATAGTATAGTATTTTTGCTTTAAAAAGGGAGTTCTAAAATTAAATACACCAAAGATAGTGTCCCCTCCTATCCCCGTCCTCTCCCCTCAGAACAGAGGCAGATGCTAAAACAAAGTTAACTTGGCAGAAAATACCTAACACCTTAAGCGACACACAAGGAAACCAACACACTCATATTTTTAAAACTAAGAAAAAAAGTTCATTTACTCCTTCAACAACCATTTTTGTTTCAAGTATACTCCTGGCATGAATTCAATACGGAGCCTTTGATCAACTTTAGTAAAGTTGTGAACGAAAAAAGGAAAGAAATGAGGTACCAACAAGCTTCTCGAACAACATACAACTGCCAGTCTCTTGTGGTACCTCTTTTATTTGCAGAATGCAAGTGACTGAGAGCCCTGGGGTAAATATTCAACAAGCTCATTTTTTTCTTGCACCAAATCCATAAGTGCGAGTTCCACTTACCTGTCAAGTTCTTCAAGCCAAGTTCCCTGAGTCCAAAGTTCCCATCCTTTCTGTAGTTAAGAAATATTGCCAAAGCATATCGCTCTTCATAGAGCTTGGTCCCCCGAACGATGCGCAGGTTCTCCAATGGCAGGTATTCAAACTGGTTCAAAGCCACCAAAACATAGCCTGTGACTTCTCGGATAGACTGAAAGACAAAAATTAAACAAACACCTTAGAAATGGTCTGTTTTCAATTGTTCTGAATCTCTCATACAATGGATGTTTTACTATGAGATTCTAGTAGCCAAGGAAAAACCTTCAACTTTGGAAAACAAATTCTGTTTCAACTAATTTTAGCCACATTTCTGTTTCAATTTAACTGAGTTATTAGATACTCAGTGAAAAACTTAAATGTAAAGAGGCAGACATTCTTTTCAGCTTTATGAAACTTGAGCAGAAATTCACAGTAAGTGTTAAAGATGCACAGAAGGATGAATTGGCACAACTCAAAGCAGTGAGCAGGTCAAAGGCCTCTGCAGGACATGAGCAGAATCCACCGGGGCAATGCCACGGCTCAGGTAAGACGCTGTCTGCAAATAACTCTGCTGTACAAAGTATTTCAGGGTGAGACTCAAGGGACACAACATGGGGCAAGAGGAACACCTCTAGCAGAGCTCCCCATAGAACAGGAACGGATGGTAGAAATGGAGGACAGGTTTGGAAGAGTAAATAAAGCAAATCTGGATTAACACCCACTTTAGTACTTCTAAATTAAATCTAGCACTGAACATTTGCAAAGATTCAACTTCAAGTCTCATTTGGAAGTGCTGGAAACATACGGACTATAAAGATCAAAACTGATATCAAAACCTTTAGCAAAACGATTGCTCTGTCTTTGGTTGCCTGGAATCTTTCTCTGCTTTAGATGAACTACTTAATAACCCTCCTGCTCATACTTAGGAATCGATTGCCTGGATTTCTAAAGGGAAAAAGCACCCCAAAACCCAATAACTAGAAACAGTTTTTCAAAGCTCAGAAGATAAACAAAAAGTAAGGTATTTTTAGAAAGATAAATAGATCTTTAAAGTATGCTCTTGCAAAAAATAAAGTTCATTGTAAGGAATTTAAATACATGGCCTAGAAATCTGCAAATGCCTTTGAAAAGCATCATTTCAATGCTCACACGGAACCCCAACATCCTCAGCAGGACTTCACACAGGCTGAGGGATGCTCCTGCCCAGAGCTGCTCCCAAAAACAGGATCTCTATGTTGGAAAGGGTCTCTCAAATACAGTTTTCAGATCTTACCCAATTCCATGCCTGCAACCACTGCATGCACGTATATATATGCATGCATGTATATTTAATGGACAGAAATTGATATAACTACTTGTGTGCTTAAGTGGATGCACGCACTTTTTTCTCCCCTTTGGCAAAGTCGATACCTTAAACAACACACAGAAAGAAAAATTCTGCTTAGAGGAACGTGCACAGACTATAACTAACATGATGGGGACTCCAGTCAATAACGTAATAAAAACAAACAGGCAAACAATAGCACACATCAAATTACATGTGCTGTATAGGTATCATTAATAATAAAAGACAACACGGATTTGCAGCACAAAGGACGGGCTTCTGCTTTGCTGCTTCAGTGCTGTTGCCATGATTTCATACGTAAGCATGCAAGAGCCTTTTAATTAGGTTTCTAAAAGTTTGTAAGATTATTAACAAGCCTGGCATTATACATAAGGACAGATTTATATGCCATTAGGCATTCACTCTCCTTCTAAAGTCAAACATCTGTACTCAGCTGAAGCTGTTGAAAAAGCTCTGGAGCTATTTCAAGACTTGCTTGGCATCTAAACAGAGCACAGTGTCATTACAGGACTTTGATGAGAACCCAGCGAGTTGAGCTAGGTTGAAAAGTACGGTTCAGAAGCTCAATATTAACTGTAGAGCTGCATTATACCCTGGGACACTGATACCGTTATAATCAGAAGCTTTCCAGCACTTTCATGATAGCTCTTTGCTTTCAGACATTTCAGCTTAGCCAGTTTGGTCAGGAATTTGTTTTCATCGTATGCAAAAATTCCCTGAAGCTGGCTTTTTTATCCTTTCTTCAGAATCTAGGAAATGTTAAGATTATACTCATGGCTTCAGTTTCTCCACTGTTATTCTAGGGATACTGTAATTGCTCTAATTAATTTAAACGCATGTTTAACTTGGAATTGAGTTGAAAAAAATTAAAAGCTGTTCCAAAACTGCATCTGACCGAGTCTTCTCTGCCAATTTTTTTTTCACTTACAACCACATTTTCTATTTTTAGGGTATGTCTTATTTACTGTTGTACAGCAAGTCCACCTGAAAGGGCCCTAATTCAGAACCGCACTGAAGTTACACACACACACTCAGCAGCAAGTCTTCATTCCAAAATTAAAAATTTAGAAAAAGAGGATGAAAATGACAAAGTATTGTTGTTTATAATTGTGAACTGCCACCCCTAACCCTGAAGCCTTAGTACTTTCTTTGCTTTATCTGACTGAAATGACAAATTACGGCAAATATTTTGACAAGCCAGAGAATTCTTTCCAGTCCCATGGCTTCCATCACTATTGCAACACCTGTTTATTTGCTGAAGAAGCTGCCATCTTAATCCTTACAAAACAAAATTATGAAAATAAACCTAAGGGTTTCTTATTTACTAGAACACAGCAACCCAATTGACCTAAGCTAGTGCTCTGTTATGTTAATTTGGGGGTTTATTTTTTAATTCAAATTTGAACAAAAAAGGCTGAACAACAACACATTTTGCAGGATGATGTGTTTTCTGATTGGTCCACCTTAGAAAAAAAAACATACTGAGTGCAGCAGGCAGCTCAGGTTCCAGCTCCTCCTGGCCAACGCTGTCACTTTGCCAGTCACTGCTACTTTTGACGTGATTCTTACTGAAAATGGACACCTGCCTGCTTGGAGCTCACCCCAAGCCCTGCTGGAGTCACTGCAAAGATGCCTGCTGTCTTCCATGCAGACTCAGAAATCCTCATGCCAGACAGGATCAGCCAGCCTGATCTCCTCCTCTGCAACTCCTGCCAAGCTTAGGCATGACTTGAACCTCTCATCCTTTGTATACACAGCTGAATGCTTTCCTGTTCATATATCCTGAGCTCCAGTATAAGCTCAGGTATCCTACTGCTCTATTGGAGCTGCTTTTCCTTCAACTTTAATCTGTGTCTCACCAAGGAGGTGGAGTGACTCACAGCAGTGGTAGTCTCAGTGTCACCTCCTAGCTTGATTCTCTTTGTGAGGGCTGGAGATCCTCTCAAATACACGTTTCTCATTACTCTGTCCCTCAGGAAAAGAAAAAAGGAGACAAGGATGCAAATTACTGCATTTTGTTCCCATAACCTACAACTGGAATGGAAAGAAGCAGAGCAATCACCAATGGACTTAGAATTTCTGAAAAAGCTCAAAGTTCCTGAACTTTGGCAATCTCCAATCTTGATTGTCCACCATGATTTTGCAGGACTCGTCCCCGACCCCCTTACAGCATTATTTTGACTGGGAATTCCTGCCCAGCGTGATCTTGCCTTTCCTTGTCACCCTTCCAGCTCCTGAGCCACAATCTGTCAGGTGAAGAAGCCATCGAGGGAGGCAGACACAGGCTCAGGTTCCCAGAGCACTCCTGCTGCTTCGGGAAACCCGTTTTGTCTCCCCCGAGTTGTTTGGCTATGGCAGCGGGAATGAGCTTATACCAGGCATGGTAGCCTATAAACCAGCCTCCTGACAGCCTCTTTGATCCCAAACACATTCAATTTTTTGTTTTTAGAGCTAAAAATACATTACCTGTCAACGACAACAGACCCAGTCAAGGCCTCACCTCCCGAAAGGCTGCTGTGCCTCAAGGGGCTGCTGCAAGATGGCGGCAGTCGCAAAATGGCGGCAGCTGCCGCCATCTTGTGCCTGCCACCATCTTGAGTCCACTGCTCCCCTTAGCACACTGGGGCAGCTGCTTCAGAGGGTTTGGGTGGGCGCGTGCAGGGCAAACAGAGAGAAAAGATCTGCGAATGACACCAAAACCAAACGGGTTCTTTTCAGAGGTTCTTTGAACTGTAAAAGCTGTAAAAACGGTTAAAACTTTGGACTGTAAAAACTAGACAACCCGTTCCCTTAATTACAACTAATATTAGCTGAGTGCAGGGAAAGCATTTTAGGCTCCTGACAGCAAAGCCAGAATTATCCTGTCAGCTGGGAGTAAGAGGCAAGATTGTTTCTTGCCATCTTCAATCGTCCTTTGGCTGGAGTCAAACGAATCCGAGTGAAACGGAGCAAAATAACAGCAAAAACTTCATCATTCTGCCCAGAACAACAGATCAATGAACGATTAGGGAAGCCGATGTTTCTCATAAACACTACCAAGTCTTCTTAACATCTACTGGGGAAGGTTAGGCTGTGGCTAAGGCACCGAAGAGAGCTATACTCTGGGTTTGCATTTCAGCTGCAGACATGTTATTTCTCCAGTTGCTGAACCTGATCCGGTAAAGCCCTTGCTGCCTCATCTGACTGGACACGTGGCTCCGGTGCAGGAGTTGGAGCTACATCAACCTGCTGCAGCGGTCAGCTTGTGCTTGTGGGACCTCAGACAATGCATCACCTTGTAGGTCAATTTTCCCCTTTTCAATAAAAGCTAAGTATATTTTAAGGCTGGTTGAGCTCACTTTGAAAGCGCCAATAAACACAAGTGCAGGAGATGAGGATCACCTGAAGAATGAGTGGTTTTCATCACAAACATTCAAATATTCAGCATATTCACTCAAGAGACAAAGACAGCCTTTGCTTTTCCAGCACTCATAGCAGCGAGACAGAGGTGCTTTGGGGAAGCCAGTGTGCCAGCTCCAGAGCTATAAAGTCAGGAAAAGTCTGGGCAGCCACGGGGGTTTCCACAGGGATGGGGTTTCTTCTTCCTCCATCACAAGGGGGGAAACAGAAAAAGCAAATAACTTTGAAGCAGATATACACAGGGAATAACCCAAGTGGATGCTTTTTGTCCCATCTGTGGCAAACCTAGTAATTTCTATTTTCAGAGGACATCCACTTCATGAGGCAGCAGCAAGGTTCCTTGCTTGGCCCAACTGCCAGCAGGTAGCAGACATCTCCTGACTCTGATCCAAGGAGCTAGGCTGAGCCTCCAATGTGAACTGTGCACTTTGTGGGATTACATTAAATCCTAAGAAAGTCAGATTTTTAAGTGATACTAAGGGGAAAATATTTCCTAAGTGCATCATGCTTTTTTCCACCTTAACAATGGTAAAACATGCCATAGCAAAGTCACAATTAAAATAACAAACATGAATAGTCACCATCACATCAGCTCCTTCAGAAGCTGCTCACATCTCAAGTTGACTTGAACAGAGCATTTAATATTTTGCTCTTTGATCAATTAAAGGGTGCACATTTAAACCTGGTTGGAACTGTGTGACATCCAACAGTCCAAATTAGTTTCCTGTTTTCATTACGAGTAAAAACCACAATACAGCAAAAACAACACTTGCTTAACTTAGTTCTCGGGGCAATCATAATATCCACCTTCACAGAATTCAGTCAGGCATGTTTGTGAGTGCACTGGTAACGTAAAACATCATCAATTAATTTTCATTATTTGCTCATACATGCAATACAACACATCTTTCATTTGTCATAATAAAAAAATTAGCATTTATTGAAATAACCAGAAAGTGGCCTCTAAGCAGTGACAGCACTTGTAATGCTAACTCTAAGGGAAACACTAATATCCAAATTGTGGAAATAGCTTGCCTATTACAATTTATGGAGCTCAATTAGCTGTTCCATGCATTACTCATTGATGGTGATGAATTTTTAATGACATGATAAAATGAGATTTTCTAAGGAGTTCAGGAGACGTATTTACAGGATTCAGGCACATAAGCTGTTGCCAGCTTCTCTCAAAGCCCCATCCATAACCATGAGAAATACGTAGTACGTACTGACATTTTTCATGTCTAAGAGGACACTCCACTTAAAGACAACGTCAAAGCTAACACAGAGCGTGCACATAAGGAATTTTGTTCCACAACAAGCTCAAGTCTTGTCTCCTTCCATGCTGTGCATCCTTCAATTACATCAACATTTGTGAAATTGTGATGTTAAGCCCTTCTGAGCACCAGCAGTTTTTCAGATACACTGTATGAGCCTCAATAAAAATCCCTCAAGTTTGAGTACATTGATCAACATCAGAACATAGATTGTGAAAAACATTTTTCTGGTGCCTGATCAGGAAGCAACTGGTGTATCATAACTGGAATTGCCTTGAAAGCTTGAGAGAATTTATTGTCCAAAACACTAAAGTTGCAGTTTAGATTCTAATTTGTTACCAAAAAAGAGAGGAACTTCAGGTAGTCTTTCAGCTCTCCTTAAGATGTATTAAAGGCAAAGGAAGTGCTTAGATGTAATTTTGTTAAGAGCTGTACCTGAGGAGCCTTGCACTGCTGCCTGGCTGCAGAATCGAACTGTGACTCAGTTATTTAAGACAGATGATAGAAACTTAAATCATACTCTTGTCCTCACAGACATCTAGTCTTCTTTGGTAATACGCTTACAAAATATTAATAACATCCTCAGCAGCAGATCGATGGATAGAACATAGCATTTGATTTCTTCAAAATTAAAGGAGCAGTCAGTTAGATGCATCTTCCACTAAAGCTGCTGGAAATCTTTAAGTTAAGATTTTGGTACATAATTTATAGAAGCCCCTTTGGGAGTTGTTGAACTAAAGTTTTGTTTTCTGAATGGCCGTCCTTTACATTTCATTATTCCAAAAGCGGGACTTTTCATACATTAAAATAGGAAAATTAGCCATGTGGTTATTTATTTACTGAGTTTGATGTAGGAGTCACACTCTTGCACCCATGACGCAAGTTAGGTGAGTCTACATTACAGAACAGTCTAGGAAGGGCTTGAAGGCAAAACAAATGCCAGTCTAGAGTCCACTGAACTGCAGAACAATGCCCAAATCTGGAATTTGAAAAGGAAGCCCCATAAGTAACAAGTGATGGTGACGGAAAAAAACAAGGGGAGCCTCTGAAATGTGTATCTTGACTCACTTTGCAAAGTGTTGCTGGGAAAACAATGTGGGATGCAAAAAATAAAATAATAATAATGTGGGGATGGGAACTTGAAATAGAAATTATAGATAAACAATAGGACCAAAAAAAAAAAAAATCCCCTTTTGCTTTCAAATTTTGAAATACAGTTTCTAAAGACGTATACAAGTATTCTTCCTGTTGGCTGAGTTAGACTTAAGCTTAAGCATCAGTTTGCCCCATGTGTCTATGCCTGCTTTTCAGTTAAAAATCTCATCTGAATAGAAAAACCGATCAGACTCACATCAATATCTGCGTGTCTTCCCAATGTTTCCTGTCTAAAACATAATTCCTCTGTTTGTGTATCTGCTTAGGAAACATCTAATTTTCAGGTACACGGACTGCCTGAATGCACACAATAAACCCTAAGCTGTTCATGTTACGACCTAGACTAAGTCTTCCACTCCATAACAACCCAATCTTCACAGCTAACATCTTTCTGTCCTGAGGAAAGCTATGGATGACTACGTATTTAGCAAGTCAATAAGAATTTTGACATTTTATCTGTAATACCTGATTGGCCTTCAACATATTTGCAGAGTGTTTTCCGGGAGAGTTTATTGTATCATCTCCCAAGGGAAAACTTAAGTCATAAATTAGATCAGAAAGACTGAAATGAGAGCATTATGCTCTTACAAAATGCTTTATCGTTTGGGCTGTTTAGTAGTAGCTACATTTTGCACAAACTCAAAGCACATTTTTATAGCTGCCCAGTTACAGAATTTCGTATTGGCGAGATTGATGCCTTTTGCTTTCTCTGCTTTTGGGAGCTTCAATCAAGTATATCACGGTTTCTTTTCCAGGCAACATAAAATTGCACAAACTCCTACTTCATAAACCAAATAATATCAACACTCAGGAAGGATTTTAGGGAAGTAATAACCATGGGAAAATACATCCCCTTTTATCAGTTTCCCTCAGCCAGCCATAACCTGTGAGGAGCTATGAGCACATCCAAGGGTCTTGGGACACTTTCAGCAGGAAAGAAAGTGAGGGCTGTCTTATGAAATCAATGCCTGAAACGGCTTTAGAGAGGCAGCGTGGGCCAGCAGTGTGAGCATGGCATTGAGATGTCTGTGCCCGCCCGCTTTGACATTTCTTTTTTGTAGTTAGATGGCACAGTCCTCAGAGCAGAGGTGCTCTCCTAACAACACAAGGAGCCCTGCCCCCAGTTGTTACCTTCACGGTCATGTTTACACAAAGTCCCGACTGCACTGCCACCGACATCCTGAGATGTCAGTGAACTGAACCAAGTTGGCGTGTTTATTTTGGCAAAACAAGATATCATCTACAAAAAAAGAAAAAAGCATTCCGTTCCTCCTTGCTCCTATTTGTGATACTCTCAAGCCCCATGACATTTGTGCTTGTGTCTAAGCTGAACTCAGCCTTGGGAGGCTGCTTACTTAGAATTATAGAATCATAGAATGCCAGGAAGGGACCTCTGGAGATCATCAAGTCCAACCTCCCTGCCAAGCAGGACCATAGAATCTAGGGCAGGTTACACAAGAACGCATCCAGACGGTACTTGGTCCTCTGGATCATGAAACTAGCTGGAGCACACCATGAAGCACATCCATGCCTGGATCTCCTTCCCAGGGAAAGAAAATGGAAGAGTTGGAGCAGCAGGATCAGTGCTCACAATCTCTCACAGCTCAGAAGCACTCCTAGCTTCTCCAGCTTACATGCAGACTGGGACAGCAAACTGATAAAGTTTTAACCAGGGAACAAAAAGGAGAGGTGAAAAAGGGGTGAAAAGTGTCTGATCAGAAGTCAAATGAAAGAACACACATGACAAACGCAGTACAGTTGAAACAGGGTGTCCAGAATCACACACCACTGTGAACCAGCTGCCTGCTAAGATCCTAGGAATGTTCTGTGGGCATTTAACAGTAGAAGGAAGTATTATTTATTCATTTAACATATGACGAGTGACAGGCTTTGTACATCTGACACAGTGATTTTTTTTTTTTCCTAGTACACAGCCAAGTTAGTTGGTATCAATTACAGAAAAGTCTATAGTTAGCCAGATAAATTAAATGTCTTTATTAAAACTTCTCCATCACCTCCTGCAGAAGCAACGGGAGCCCTCAGCTGGCAAGATTCCCGCTCTTTGGAGCGATGCAGAATGAATTAAATATCCCAGAGATCCGAAGCAGAGGTGGAGCTGAACAACAGAACTTTTATATCTTTCTATTCAAACGGCAGGTGAAGGTGTCAGGCCACTCCTGAAAGCAAAAGGCTGCTTCTATTTCTGGATGCAAGCACTGGCTACAAACAGTGAAAATGCATTAACCTTGCCAAATTTCAGGTAAACATTCTCAGTCTGGGCTTTTCGTTTTTTGCAAGAAGCAAATAGCTGGCTGTCCAATCCAAAAAAGCAGTTAGCTTATTTCTGGAGAGCTCTGCTCTCCTTTCCCAAAAAAAATACTTTCGTAAAAACGTGCTTTCAGTTTGTTTCCTATGTGCAACAAACCACTTTTTAATAACATTTCCTGGGAGTAAATGACTGTATTGGCACTCTAGGACATTTCTGCACACATAAATGAGTGAATATTGGAGGATTTGTTGACTGTTTGTCTGGTTTCATTGAAGAGGAGAATCTTCATCCAGATATTGGATTTTAGCAACTTTTATTTCTAGCTGAGCGTATACAAATAGATCATCTGAGCTCAACATCACACCTGCCTATTGAAACTATTTCAGCCTTTGTAACTCTAATCTCTTCAAGAATAGAAACCCTGGAGAGATTAATTAATCGCTGGCTTTTGATTAGGTTTCTTTCCATTAAGATAAAAAGCGAAGAGGCTTCTTGTTGTTTTTAAAGCTGTGGCTTTGTTTTGTTTATCTGGAAGATGGAGAATGACTCTTATTCAGGATTTCATAGATTGTTAAAGCCTCCTTTCAAGGGTAGATCCGTAATTTATGAGATGTGAACAATTAGTAAACGCATCTTATTTTCAGATTCAGAGGTATTCTTTAGGAAAGACACGTAAACTCCAGATTTTGAGATTATACGCAGGGTGCCACCAAGCAGGAAAACTACTTATAATCCTCAGTAACTGAACTAACCACAAGATAAGATTTTTCTCTGCATTAATATCACTACTTTTCTTCAAAGGGGCTTGTTTAAAACTTCTGCTCGTTACATTTTCTGTGTGGTTCCTGAATTGAGCAAGACACACAATCTTACAGGAGATAGCAGCTTTTTAAAAACCATGTCCAGAATAACCAGACATCTTAAATATACCATTGTTTCTACATGCAATTACTGAAACAATGAACAAATGGTGGTTCCCTCAAGGTGCACAAACATTTTTTTTTAATTACAGGGGAGTCTATGGAGGGAGGGGTGTGTCGGAAAAGTTCTACATAAAATTATTTCTCTTTTTTTTCCAGGAATAAGACTCGAAAAAGTGGTTTGCTCTTGCTAGAAGAATTCTAAAAAGCTCAAGAATTAAGAGTCCAAAGGAAACAGTAATTTCATGAAAGGAAAAGATGGGGCACAGGGTATGAGACCAGCGACAAAAGGGGAACTGCTCATGATCAGGAGCAGAGAAGGACAGAACGTGCCTTTCCTAACGCAAGGCAGATTCAGGCAGCTGTCATTCTGGAATTATCTAAGTTCTGAGTCCTTGAGTTTTCAATCTTACTGCTTGATTTTTATATCATTTTGTTCTTTTTTTTTTTAGGAGAATCACAGCACAAAAAGTGTAATGCTCTGTATAAGATATAACTTCCTTCAATACTTATCACCAGCAAATGACTGGACAAGCAATCTTTTGCCAATGGCTTAATTAGAGGAAACCTCTATATTTAACAATGTTCCTTAATGTACTGAACTACACACAGTAGCTCGTTGAAGGAGAAAAAGCAGAGTGATTATTGTCATAACTAAGGATGGAAGAAAGGTTCAGTCATTAAAAGTCCTCACAAAAACAATGTTATTAACTGTATAGGAATAATCTCAAAGAAGTTCCCAGCTGATTGACAATTGTAAAAGGGCCTCTCTCCTCACCTGTTTTTATTATTACTCATTACCTTTCCCTGAAAGACAGCTTTTCAAGAGCTATTATTGTACTTGATATTAAACAAAATTAAGCATGTCAGATTTTGAATTATGTCTTCTGAATCCCCAAAGAGAGGGTGCTCACCAGTGCCTCCCTCAACTGGGATGTGCCCTTCAGCAGGTGCAGACCAGTGGCCAGAACCCCCAGAACTCACGATCCACGTGTGACCCTGAGTGAGCCAGCCTGGGTCTGAAAAGCTCAGAAACAGCAAAATCAGGGCTGAGGGGACTGAACTTGTCCACTACTGCCTCCTTAACCTCCCTGACCATGTTGGGGACATATTCCCCCCTCAGAAAGAGAACGCAAAGGCTTCAGTGGTCATCCAAAACCAGGTTTTAGCACACCCAACTGAGATTCCTCTTCCACCAAGGGTCTTCTCTGCCCAAAGTTGGCAGCTGGCTTTTGGCTTGGCTGTGACCTTGAAAACGTGCCCATTATTCAATATTCAGGTACTCAAAAGAGAGAAAAGGAAGCGCTCAAGGACCCAACCACACGAGAAGGCCAGCAGTGGTATTTAACAGATATTAATTACTTTACAGTCTGTAAACTATAGAGAAAGTGGCAGCTGCTGAGATCTAGGACCATCAAAGGTCAGATTATCATGAAATCGTTACAGGAGAGGCTGCTTTTACTTAGCATATAATTCCTGAATCTAAGCACACTCCATATAACCAATAGGAAAATACATTATTTAAATACTCTTTTTTTTTTTTTTAACAAATAGAATTACCATTTTAATTATACCAGTATTGATTTAACTCTTAAAAAGTGCCTGAGGATTTTGCAGAATTAAGTTTTGCCACTCCGGAGTTTTCAGAAATTTCAGATCTTCTGCACAACATAAGTGTGTGAATGTGTGCATATGCATATATACATTTACACACAATTTTTGTAGGTATTTACAAACATACATGGATGCAAAACAACAAAACAGAGTGTGTATGTTGTACTCCTGCAGAATTTCTTGTCTTTGGATGAAAGTGTCTAAAAATGCAATCGTTAGGTAGTTTCCTCACTGAACTGCGTGCTGCTGTGAGACAAGAGAAAAATCCTGGCTAAAATGAGTTTTTCCTCAGTTGAGCAAAACCAGTTCTCATTCTCACAGCACCCAGCCTGACTTGAAGGCTCAATCGGCAGGTATAACATCAGACTCAAGTTGCAGTCATTTCTGGCTCCAAAGGACTTTTTTTTTTTTTAAATACAATTCTCTTCTACTTGTAGCAACCAGTGATTTTGAGAGCCAATGGGGAAAATAGAAGATGGCAGGTCAGGGGTATTTTACTCCTTGAGATGGAGACTGCAGTCAGTACACTCAGTGGCAGTGCCCCGCATCCACACACACTATTTCCTGAAGAGACACTTTGACTTCTAATAGCTTATTATTCCCAGTTGCTCTGAATTTCAGTTACTTTCTTGCATGGTCCCACTGGCTGAGGGCTGTATTTACCCTTGCCTCCTGACCCACTCTTCTCAAATCCCCACCAGATGCATCAAACACACCCTTCAGGCCTCAAAAATGGGTTTCCGAATGAATAAATCCATTCAGTTTTATTGAATTAGTTTTTTTAAAAAAATAATTTATTGAATAAATTTGTTTTGTGAGCATTAGGTTGGACGGTGTAAGTCCTGATCCTTTCAAGTCAATAAACATCATTTCATAGGCTTTGAATCATGTCCTTAACTGGTCAGGGCATGCCCTCAAAAATCATTTGGTCACACAACAACCTTGCATAGATATTTCCAGGATGTCCCAAAACCAGCCTTTTCTGTCCCTTAAGCCCATGAGATACAACGGTGCAGACCACATGTCATATGCTTCAACATTTGGAAAAGTTTATAACTATATTACCGGCTCCACACTGGCACTTATGGTCATCTGCTCACTTGGAATCTTGTGTGTGTGTGTGTGAGCTTGCACATGTTGCGCTTCACACTCTGGAAGCCCTACGCGCCGGGGGCAGAAGCGGCTCATGTTTAGCAATGTGACTCACAGATGCACCAAGATATTTGCAGTATTTTTCCTAATGGGTTTCCACGGATGGCTGACCTTTTGGCTGAATACTTGAGCATCCTACTTTGCCAATGTCTGTTACAGTACTTTCCTATCCCTATTTGACCCGGCCAGACCATGAATATTTGATACTGAATTAAAGCATTACAAACCAAGGGATAAATTCTGCCCAGGACGCAACCCTCACAGACCTTAATTACATTTGCCGGCGTCAACGTTAAAGGCCTGTCATTGCAAGAGCTTTGGCTTCTGTTGAACCAGAGCTTGAGAAAGAAAGGAACTGTCACCTGCCCACGCCTTCTCAAAAGCAAAGGTTTTTTATTTTACTTGACATTTGCTTGTGCGCTGGCGCTGTCCTTTGGTTCAAACTGCTCCCAGGTATTGACAGCAATTAATTCACCACTCGAGGTTTTGTTTTGTGGTGCTGAACAAACCAAGCTCCGCTCTTCTTTTAGAGGCTCTCTATTCCCTTCCACCAGCCCAGTAGTTTGTCTCTCTGCTTCTCTGTCCCCTGAGAGAGGATTTAGCAAATCTTTCCTTGCTTTCATAGAATTGACACCTTCTCCCCACCCTCTCTTGTCCATTTAGGCTGGAATCTTTGCAGAACAGGGAAGAGTCTGTGTCGTACCACGTCCTTATGCTGCATCATGGCATTAACTGAAACAAAGCTGCAAAGTCAAGAGTAAAACACAAATAATCTGTTCTTAGAGAAAAACAGCCATGACCTTTGCAAATCAATGCTTAAGAGTTTAGTCAAGAGAGTTGAAAAGTAGCTGTTCCATATAGGTATTTCCTTACAATTACTCATTAAACCAGAGCTGATTCTTCCCAACAATTCACATCAGGCTCACGGGAAGCCCAGAGACTGAGGTTAATCTGTCTCACCAGCACCTAAAAATCAGCAGACAGTCCCTGTTGAAGAGCTAACAAAGCCCTAGCGCTCCAAGAGCTTTGCCTTGCCAGAATATTATAGAAATGGTACAAATGGCTACATGTGACCCCAGCAACCAAAGGGACCAGATTCACAGCAAACTTCAGGGAACAAAGAACTGATGCCCCAGCTCTCAGCACAGCATCACGGTCTAAGGGGTAACATCTGCTGGAGAAACTTCACTATCACAGCCCTTGCTGCCCTCACTGCGAATACCAGACTGAAGATACAGACGTAAGGTGAGGTTCTGGAAAGCAATAGAGACTCATTCACATGTTGCTTAACGTTCTGGTGTTTCCAGCAACTAAGCAAACGGCATTTTTCCTTTCCTGCCAGAGTCAAACTCACAGGACACTTAGAAATTAATGTGTGTCCTTTGCTTTGGCTGTTCTTGATGAGATTTATAACTAAAGCTGAATCAATTAAAACAGACAGAACTCCAACAAAGCATGGCTCTAAATCACAATTTCATCATTCCTCCCTAGGGGCCAAAAAGCGAGGTGAAGATACCTGAGGCCAAATTCACCTAATTGTTCCATGAGAAATCCTTATGTTTAATCACAGGCTGCTTCAAAGGAACTCCCAATAGTTTTAATTAATTATCTTCATGCTATGTGCTTTCATGGACCTGAAAGTATTCCCCCACTCTGATCTTCATCAGCAAGCCACCACTTTTGGCACTGCAGGACACCTGAGGAATGGGACTGGCCAGAGCTGGTGATGGGATTGCACAGGCACGCGTGTGTGTGCCCACAAAGGGGATGGCTACAGAACGGGTGGCCAGTCAAAGAGGTTTGCCTGCTTGCACAGCTCCTCACAGCTGGTATTTTCCTTCTAGGAAAGTTGTGCTGGGATTAATTTCAACTATACTGACAAAACTGAATGAGTACTTCAATATTAGCATTACGTGACGTGCCAAGTAGATGGAAGTATTTTCCTTTCAGAGAAGCAAACAGGCTCAGGACTGATCCATGGAGCTCCTGAACTCCAACATAAGATCAGGAACTCCCTTTCGTGTCCCCAGAGGCTTTGCTGTGCTTACCACAGCTGTAGCCAGCTCCCTGTCAACAGTGTCCAACTCCCTCAGCTGAGGTTTTCACTGAGAAAAGACTGACAATTGAAACTCCAGCACTTTTGAGGTGGAGGCACATATGTGTGGACACAGACTAGAAAAAAGTAGCCTTGCTCTGCAAGCATGTGCTTAAATGCTTCCTGAATTCTGTCTTCAAGAATGTGCTCCAAACCATGCAAGTGATGGGCCTGTCCCTGCTCTGTGAAGTACATAACCACATGCAGCTGCTGCTGTCAGAACGCAGATGGAAATGTTTTCTTTTCTGCCTCAGGATGTCCTCCCTGAGTGATGTCTGTGTGTCAAACTCTATCATCCTTTCCAAGCCAACGCTATTTTGAAGGAAAAATGGTTTAGTCAGAAGAGCATCTCTGGATAAAAAGTTTCTGATACCTTCCTCTGAAGCTATGCTTCATACAAAACTCTGGTTGGCTCATATTTTGGAGGCCAATGTCTCAGAAGATTCTCATGGTGCAGACATTTGGGTTTAGTCCCTTCTTGTCTTGTAACATTTCCTGCTTTTTTAGGAAGAAATTCTTGGTGTAACCCTTGAAGGAGTCTACATGGAATCCCTGGTTTAAGGCATGGAGCATCGCAAATCCCCCACCTCCAGAATCTGACTTACCTAGTGCTGGAGGAGAACTTTTCTCTTATTCTCTGAAAACTAAAAATCAATCACAGCATAGCGCAGTGCATTGTGGTGGATCATAACCAAACAGGCTCTACCTGAAGCAGATCAGGATGGACAATGAAGTTTTGCTATGGGTCAAAGAGCTTGCAAATTATCAGAGCCACATACTGTGCCTTGAAGGCTTGTTAAGATCCTAAAGACACTATGTACAGCTCTAGAAATTACTGCACAGCACTCAGCTCTCTAAACATCCTCATCACTAAGAATCAGGCGACAGCGGCAGATGACTGAGCGCTGAACTGCTCTCTGCTCCTTGGCTCCCTACACTTACCTTATTCCGCATGTTTATGAATTTCTGGAGGCGAACTACAGAATATGGGAACTGCTAGAGGAGGTTTGGCAAGTACGAACGCACACCCTAGAAAAACAGCATGACAGCAGGCACGTGTCTTCACCTTTTACAGTTACTGACTGCCTTTCCTCGGTCCTGCTTTTCTGAGCACTAGTAGGAATCTCTCTGGCTGAAGGGCTGATTGTGCTTGGGGCAGCCAAACATTATTCCTGTCACTCATATTCTGATTGAACTTTTCTCCTCAAACCACGACACTTGACTAATCAGCATCATTTACATCTCCATATATAACACTTGCTATTTCTGAAGCACAGCTAAGAAAGTAACTCTTTATCACAGCTACTTACGTACACAAGAAAATTCAGCGCGAGAAAGAGAGGGGTAGGGTGAGGAGCGAGGGAAAGAGCGCTGCCTTCTAGGTGAGCAAAAGTGCTGCCATGACAGATCTTCTCCCTTAATCAACTTATTTACCTTCTTGAAAGCTCAAGACGACAGACTACCTGAACTGGAGCGACCTGGGAGCTGATATCCCTCAGCATCTGCTGCAGTGAATTATTACCTGGCTCTGCTGATGGAGACAGATAGACATGATAGTGTTCCATAACAAAGGATAAATGGTAATACCCACCATTGCTTTCCACTCTGCAGCCAAGCTGCTAGTTCGGACTGCTTAGATTAGGAAGTCAGTGATATTAAAATAAAATGGCTTTCTCCTTTTTTTAATTTTCTCCCTAAGGTGAACAATGGCTATAAAAAAAGCCATATATTTCCTAATAAATACTAAGCTGTGCTAGAATCAGATAACTCAGTTTATGCTAAGTTCTAAAATGCATTTTTTGGCAACAAATAGTCATCCAGATATCAATAAACATTGTGCACTTTATCGTCATCCTGCTGGGTTTTCAGCTGGCAAAAGAGCTGTTTATATTATGTGTTTTCAATTCCCAATTTCTCAGTATCCCACTGCTGCTATTCCCACCCTCTCCTCATCTCCGAGATGGCTTCTGAGGTGCACGTTTGTTGCTGCTGAGACAGCTCTGCTCCATTGTACTGCTCCTGTGCATCACTCAGCAGATAAGCTTCTGCTCGCTATGTCGCAGACGCAGTCCAGGGACAAAGTATGGGAGACTACAAACAGTTCCTACCCTCCTGAAAATAGCGATGTAACTAGTGGCAACTTTACGGTGTGGTTCCACTTTGGTAGCTCTGGATTTAATTACACACTCCAGAAGGACACAGCCATTAGCATATGCATGAAATGCAGAACACAGCCTTTTACTAGACGTCTGTAACTACTGCAAGGCAAGACTCACGGTTCAGGGAGCGGGGCACAAGGGAAGAAGGAGGTGATGCCAAGGTAATATCAAAGTAGCAAATGAGAGACAGAGCCAGGGAGCAAGACCCTTCCAGCCTGCAATACTGCACTGAGATCAGCGCAATAAATAGGATGCCCTGAAAATGTTGATTAGAAGCAGCGCACGGCTTCTGTTTCTCAAAAATCCCCTGATGCTTACTGAGAGTGAGCTGAGAATCTGCTTGTTTTGCATAATGCAAGCGATCAGCAGGGAAACCGTGCTGGAAAACCTGCTTCGATCCTCTGCTGTGTCAATGGTGAACATCCCTTGAAGTCAGCAGCGACCCTGGCAATCCCCAGGTGAGGGACTGCCCAGCACACCTCTCAGCTCCCACCGCTGCAGCTGCAACAGTTCCCTTGCTACCACCTCTAACTCCCAAGTCTTAGCATGGCAGCTCCTGGCAAATCCAAAAGAACATTGCATTGGCTTCCTTTCAGAGAGCACTCAACCCTTGTAACGCAGAAGGGTTGCTGCTTGCCAACACAGACCAGCTGCTTTCCACCAGCCCACCCTCCTGAGACACCAGTGCTAAGCTGGTGCTGCCCCAGAGCTCCTGCCATCCATGGTTCTTGCACTGGAAATCATTCCCTGAGCAGACAACACGTTGTCCAGCTCTCATCCCTGATCCTTCGTGAGCTGAAGGGGCTGTGTTGACACTGCTGGCACCAGCACAGGTCCAGCACAGCCAGGTAACCACAGGCATTTATTGGATTTTTTTTCACTTGGCTACATATTATTAGAACAGCATGAAGTGCTGTTGCTTCAATCACTTATAAACATACTTCTTTTATCTGAAAAGCCTCAAGTCCGAGGTATTTCAGCGATGGCTAATTATGTGGCATTGGCCTTCTCTCCTCATCCTGAAACCTGTCTCTTAAGTGAATATTAGTTCACAACCTGCCAGCAAAGCTACGATGCTGGCTCTAACACAGCCCTATGAGCCGGAAAGTCAGGATTGGGGCTGCCCACAGCTGGGTTTTGAGTCGCACCGAACACCCTGCAGTCGGGTGTATACAGCTATAACTTCGAGCGCCGGCCGTCTAAGGAGTCAGAAACGTGGAATTACCAACAGCACTGAACATTTACTCGCGAAGCTTCTCTCTACACAGAGCAAAACGGAGAGCAACGCTGCAGCAAATGGTGTCAGTGATGCTGTCACCGCAGACCTGGCTACACTCAACTCCTAAGTGCTCTTTGGTTCAGACAACTCTTAAACTCGCAGGCTCCCAGTTTCAGCCCATTTATTAGGTACTATGACACAACATATGACTCCTACCCTTCTTTGGGGTTTGTTTCATTTAAGCGAGATATTTAAACTGCCCTGCTCACTTAACTCACCTCACCTGCCACATCTGACCTCTTCCATGGGCTGCATAAGGAGAGGCAGACATGGAGAGCTTGGAAGGCTGCCGGGCTCTGCTCAAGAGCAGGAGGCGATGGAGAGAAGCATGTTTGTGAGCAGCAGAAAGCACGGCTGCTGTTTTTCCCTACTGCTTCCTGGGTGGAATTTGCTCCAGACTAATAGTGTGGTGAAGCTGGAGCTGCAGCGAATCCCTGCGGGAAGGCACCGACATCTACTTTACTGATCATATTCCCAGTTCTTGCTGGAACATACTGTCAGTGGAAACTCTACCTGACTGACAAATTTGGTTGAAACCAGCCAATGAAAGTTAAAAGTGAAGGTGACCAAGTAGCAGGCACATACAACCCTTGAACGTTTAGGAAACCCATCTGTAAAGGGGCTGGGTAAGGGAGACAGAACTAAAGAAACTGCAGGACCATCCACTCATTTGCCTGCTCCCTCCCCGTATTCAAGCCAGAAGCCAACACGTACTGGAATGAGCTGACTCAGCATCATTTATAATTTTGACCTCCAGTTCGGAATGAAATTCAAGCAGTGGGGACACCATGCTAATGATGCGGGAATATTAACCCCATAAACCCAATCTCCTTGGACAATGAGGATCAGCAATCCCAGAGAACTATCAAAACCACGTGTGGATGACCTGAGTCAGGGCTTTGAGCAATTGGCAATGTTGACGGTGAGGAGGTAATGTGATGGAGGTCATCCCACACTTTCTCCAGACACTTCAGACAGCAGAAGGCTGGAGAAACAAGGCAGGACCAGGAGGAGGAAGACTCTGAAGGCAACAGGCCCCAGCCTTAAGCATGGTCCGGAGTAGTGAAGGGACAGTTGCCGGACACGCTTTCAGTCTCCTGATGAAACATATGCTAGACCCCTCGTGGAATAAAGCTGGGGACGGGACCAGCCCAAGGAGCCAGGGTGTCCCCAGCCCTACGTTTAACACTGCGGGCCCAGTGGGGAAAGATAAAACCACCATGGCTGAAGATGGTACAACTCGATAACATAACATTTTACACAAGTTGAGGGCAGAGACGGAGAAGGCACCAACTCTGGAGCCAAAATGTCAGTGCAATAACAAAATTATTACTTCCAGTGCATGCCTGGCATTTCCATTCCTCAAATTCTAGATTACTCAGTTACGTTTAAAAAAGTGTTGACTACAAAATATGTCAGCGTGATTGACTGACCAGAAAAATGTAAATAAAAGAGCCCTATATTGCATCATTTGGGTAAATATGTATTTATACAGTTTGGAAAGAAAAGCCTTGTTATTCAACTGTTGGACAGCAGCAGCGACACAGGAGCTGTTCTGGTTTATAATGCAAATCATGTAATTTGGGACACGCATTATGTGTATTAAAAATGCAAAGTAAGATCCATGTGAAATGCTGTTAATTTGCAGTAGCCACTTTTCAAAGTATAATTTCTCAGGCATTTACATATTTTTTTCAGTAAAAAAAATAAATTAAACAGTATTTAGAACATTTGCCATATCTCATTTGTTGGATCAAGATACTTTTGAGCTACAGAAACACGAAAATGGCAATAGAAACTAGTAAATTACTGATTTCCTTCTTTTTAAAAAATTGAATATAAATTAAATATAGGAGTCTCATCCTTCTAATAGAGCAAATATTTTTAATTCCAATCAACTTGATCTCAATTGAATTATACGATCATCTTGGCCAACTCCCGGCCCCTGGAAGAGTATTTATGCTGAGAAAAGAGAGGCGCAGAGCATCCAACAGTAAGAAATTCCAATTTAAAGCAGAGTTGGGCTCTACGGGTCAGCCCCACACAAGCTGAACCTCGAGCAGGGATTAAGAGGGATGAAGGACCAGTTCTGACCTCCTTAATGGAAGGGTTTGGCTGGCCCTAGCAGGAGTCTCAAAGCTGCTCCAAATATTTGCTGTAATTCTGCATGTTTCAGCTCCATTTCTCCTTACCCACATGCCCTCTTGAAGGAGCTTCTGAGGCCAGGAGGCGCACACATCCATGACACACGGTAGTTGAACATTTTTCCTGTGGTTACCTTAATAACCTGTGAGCCTTTCCACACTCCTCACTTCTGCATCTCCAAGAGGGGAGGCTTTCTTCTCCCTTCCTACCAAACTGTCAGATTTAATCCCTAAATTTGCAGACCCTTAAAACCTTAACAGAGATTTTTCCTGTGGATCAAGAGGCTAACTGTGTGCCTCTCCTTGTGATGCCAGCTTTGCCAGGCTGCTCTCAGGAGGAAGCGTGAAATCGGGGTGTGCTCCCCAAGCAAAGCAGCTTGCTGGCCACAGCATCAGAAGGGGTATCCAGAGAAAATGAAGAACAAGTAACCAAGAATAGCGTCTTTCCACTGCAATGCTGCTCCAGGCCACCTGATATTTAGAAACGTAATTGGAGGTCCCTTCCAACCCAAAACATTCTATGATTCTACAAAAATGCAAAACCAATTCATATATATAAAGATAGAAATATATTTTATTTTCAGGTATTTTTCCTCGCTTTAATTTTGCTGGAATTGCTCACCGCTGCCCACTTGAACAAGCTGATGCTCAGCCCCAGTAGCTCTCGGCTGCAAACATCCTTCCTCTCTTACCGAAACTAAAGGTCTGTCACCGGCCAATCCCCCCCCGACAGTCACAAGTAGCCGGAGGCCAGTACTTCTGTGTGGTACCGATCCCCACAGCTGAGCCAGGGCACAGAAACAGGATCCTTGGGTCCGAGCCCCAGCTCCACCGCAGCAGAGTCAGTGTGTAACCCAAGGCAAGCCATTTTGGCACATGCCCCAAGTGCTCACTCTCCAATCCAAACCCGTCACACGCACTGGGGAGCGAGTGAATCCACAGGCTTTAACAACATTTGGATCATGCTCGGTAATACTCCGTAGCGCTCCTGGAGGTTATCGCATAGAAAAGTATTATTTAAACCTAGCTACTTTATTATTTTCCCAGCAGCACATCAAATAACCCTTGAAGCGATGAAGCCAAGCCATAGTCTTTGTCAGATTAACCTTCCTAGAGGCCTTCTAAAATCAAGTTAGCTCTGAAGGACTAGGCAGATAAAAAGCAGTTTCCATCCCCCTCCCCCCTTCTCAACTTTCATTTCAAGTTGCAAAACCAATCCACAGTCCCATTACAAATCAGATCTGAAAAAATGCTGCTTGATTATTTTTTAAAGAGCTCAAACTAGGTCACCAAAAATAGAGTCTCTAATGGGCTAAATGTGGAAAATGACTGCTCAAAATTAACAAGTTCCTGGGCTCCAGGACTATACAAAAGCTTTTTGAGTAGATTGCTTGCAACTACACAAACTGTATCCTCTGCCACACATGGCAAAAACCCAGCCTGCCAGATGCTAAGCAATCGTTTGTGCAAAGTGTAAAGTAGTTTTCAAAAAGCCATAAAGGAATTTTTATTCTTAGAAAACAACTCTCCAGCTTCTTTTCCCTTCATTAGAAGTGCTTTATAAACACGGCTCCCGAGGCTGGCCGGCTGGGCCACTGCAAAGCAGAGCCTTTCAGCTCCTGTTGCTGCTCTCAGACTGTTTTCAAGCACACGGCAGGAGACAGCATATGGCCCCTGGACTAACAGACCCACCAGAAGGCTTCTGTAGGAACACACCTTCGCAGGCAATATGGGGCAATTTTGCTGGGTAGCTCTAATCGGAAGCCCCCATTAAATGGTTCGCAAGCCCCACCAGACTGCCTGCTGAGCCACCACACTGAAAGCCACAGAAGTCAGAACGCAGGGGAGTATTTATCTTATTTTCAAAACCAGCATACCCTCAAAAGAAACGTCCTCCAGCCGCTGACTGCTAAAAGCCAATGACCGTACATCAAGACACTACAGAAACACTAGGAAATGCTGGTGCGTGGTGTTCACTGTCATGTGCTAGCCACTTTGGCATTGATACTCACAGTGCTGCCATAACTCACAGCAACGCACATGCAAACCCTAGGATCTGGAGAATTATAGGAAATGTGCTGGTTTTCTCAGAGTCACCACCTGACACAGCACACATCTCCCCAAAACCAGAGGCTAAACCCTAGAAGAACAAGCAGGTCCAAAGAGCACCTACCTTGGGCACGACACACTGTCATGCTCCCTCTCTCAACACCAAAGAATAGCCAGCATATCACCTCGACTCCCTGCAGCACTGCCACGCTTAAATCCAGCCATATTTTCAAGTGTGAGACATAACGGGAGACATCCTGCTCTGGGGACAATCTCTGGCCTCCGTTTCAATAGTACCCCTGCGTGTATTTTACTAGTATCTCCATCTTCATTTCATTTAATGCAGAGAAATGTGACAAGTGCTCTCAAAGCTGTGGTGTGTAAAGCTCTGATAATAAGGAAAAAAAAATGTTATGTACCCAAATTGCTTTCTCCCAAGAACCTTCCATCTTTTGAACAAACATTTCCATGGATAAAAGCAAATTCTGCCAGACTCCTGGAAACAGACAGCGAAAACGTCCTTCTCGGAAGTCCATGAAGGCCTTGGTAGTAAACAGATGTGCTCATGCTTTGGACATGAGTCACCCTCTGCACAAAGCTCATGAAAAATCAAAGACAAGGAGAGTTTTCCTTTTGGAAGAGACTGGTTCAGAGGTACATTTTGGAGACAGTCTAACGAGCAAGTGTTTGAACGCCAAGAAGCTGCCACAGTATGTTATAGTCCCACCTTCACCAAATGGTTACTCAAAACATTTCATCTCTGCCTGGCTCCTCCCTGCAACATGAGGATTTTGCAAAACACCTGAGACCCATGGAAAAGGGATGCTTCAGTACATGCCAAGAAGGATCCTGACTCTTCTGCACAGCCTGCTGTCACCCACACCAGGACTCTGACTTGGAGGTTTTCAAGGCTGAGCGTGTTTGCTCAAGAACACAAACAGAGCTGATTTGATTTGCTCTGCATTTCACTTTTGCTGTAGGTGCCTAGTGGATTGCAGCGCTCCCAGAAATGTCACTTTCCTGCAGACAGAGAGACCTTTGAAAAAAGCAAAGCATTTAAAAAAAAAAAATCCATGATTAAAGCTGAGCCATATGTTGGTGAGAACTCCATCTCTTCAGATTTTCCACCTACACAGCGAGCACCTTACTACACTTGTCCTCTTACATTACACTACATGACATGATGGAACAAGACATCGATAACAGCATAATGTGAAGTGTAAAAGAAAATAAGAAAGCTCTAAACGCATCTTTTTGAAAAGGCTTTTTTTGTGTGTGTGGAAGGTGCAGATCTCAGGATTACTGAGACACCGAGAGGTTTCCCACTTCTGGTTAGGTGGCATGAAAACAACCTGGTTAAGGAACGAGTAAACGTGTTGCTCTCCGATCTCAGCTCAGGGGTGGCAATGAAGTGACAGACTGTGGTGACACCCAAGAGTGAGTCTAAACTAACCTGCTTATTAACAGCCTTGCCGCTGGTCCTGGGAAGATGGGCAAGGAAGAAGATACATATAATCTTCTTATGCCTACCGCTGGTATCTACACGCAACGTCCGCACTGAACACGAGAAAGACTGTGGTACAGCGGCCACTGCTGGTACAGGCTTTTCCACCTGGCAGTGGAAAAAAGGACGGGGATGTGAGTGGGTGAGACTTGCTTTGGTCTTTTTATAACAGCTGTGGAATTAGGAATGCATTGAAAATAACATCGTTTTTCTACTGGCTTTAAGGCCCATCACTAAAATTCATGCCTGTGAGCTCACCTTGCAATTTTATTTTTAAGAGGTCAAGAGAATAGTAACAATATTGTGTTATTAAAATTCCCTTGGTATGTTTTACATTGGTATGTTGACAGACTCTTCTCCTCGCTCCCTTCAGTGCAGTCAGCTGCATGGCGTGTAGGAGTCCGGACAGACTTTCCCCACAGTAAACATGAGTGTGGCTTTCCAGTGTGGGCAGCCTCCTGCCGAGGTCTGCACAAATTCGCCAAGGGTTAGGCCAAAAATGTCTGTGGGATTAACATAGTTTAGACCGTAGGCACCCGGGTCACGGCAGCATACTTGTACGGGTATGTGAATACTGTTTCGCTGGCATTCACCTTCTGTGTGCGCTCGTAGGAGTCTGTACAGGAGGAGATTAATTTTACAGGACCGAAGCCTAAAGACATTTCAGGCAATTCGCCCACTGATTTCAGAGAGAGGACTGCTGGCATTTTAAGATTTTTACCCAAAGACCTCTCTGTCTTTACATGAAGCCGATATCTTTCACTGTAGACTGCGAGATCCTTGTCACATATACAACTTCTCAGGCATTACAAGCAACAAGAGCTCATGGATGTGATACAGCAAGTCGAAGAGAAGGCGGATGGAGGGCATCAGGTGAGGATTCAAATCCTCGTTCATTAGAGCAGGGAGGGAAAGGACACACACAAGATTGCCCCGATCTCAGCTCCTCCCCTTCTCTCCTTCCATCTCCTAAACAGCATTTATCTTCTCTTAAGCAAAGAGACCACCAACATCTTCCATTTAATGGTTTTGCACAAAAGCTGCACCTTAAAATCTCGGTGCAGACTTGTGGCACAGAGAAGAGTGACATCACAGAGCCTCAGTCAAGCTTCAGCAAAATTAATGATGTCTACTCTGATTCTACCCTGTAGTTACACAAAGCAGTACTGTGCTCAGGCAACCAGCCTGTTGTAACCAGGTTACGGGCACAGCTCCTAGGGAGGAAGAGGGACTTGTGCTTAGTCAGCTGGAGTGCACAACTCACCTGGCAATTCCACACGTGGGTGTTGAACTGGTCATAACTACATTTTACAAGAATCTAGAGTCACGAATTATGCATCAAAAGTGCTCCTAAATTGCCCATCAGGACTGAGACTTCGGATGGGGACCCATAAATATGTAACAGTGTCAGAACTGCTTGTGAGACGCAGGGCACGGTAAATTTAACAATTACTCTATTCTGTCAACTAGATGAAAAAAGAGCAAATTTCCTTTTGCCCCCAAGTAGTGGATCACAGATCGTGCTGGAGAGAGCTGCAGCTGTAGCAGCGTGCAGAGGGTGTTAGGAGAGGGCAGGACAAGGGAAGGATGGGGACAGCCAGGAGAGGGTCAGTAATCACCAGATGCCTTCCAGCCATTTTATCACTTAGTGCTTTGAAACAAGCTATTTCTAGCACTAAAGCCTTGAAAAATGCAAGTTTTTACCATATGGCAACACTGACAAGTGCTCACTGAACACTTGTGAGCCCTTCCTCTATGGCCATGCAGTGAAGTTAAACTGTAAAGTCTCAAAAGATAGACATGGGGAGAGCGTCAGTGCTTTCGTTAGCCATTTTACTCGCAGGAATACTCATCAATAGCTGCACAGCCAGTTTTGAACTTGGGCAAAGCATGTTCTTACCATAAAAGAGTAAACAAATTAGCTTTTCCATCAATGCCTTTTGTTTTCTTGCTTGACAAAGAAGAGTTTTTCATTACTCAAATTGCTTTGTGCATTAGTCAATGAAGTCCCAAACATTAAATTCTGCTCATGACTTTGAAAAATTCAGCGCAGATTTTGCAGCCTTTTTTTTTTTTTTTTTTTTTTTGTCAGAACAGAAATATTCTCTCATGTGGCTCTATTAGGCACACACATTTCAGCACTCTCCCATCTCCCTGAAAAACCCACCCGCGCTCTGGAAGGCCCGTATCCATTTCTCCTGGCTGCCGTTGTTAATCAGCAAGCAAATAATTTGATAATAAACTACCAGCATCCAAAACACCTGCATGTTTCTGCCACACACCAGACATCCACGTCCTTTTCTAGACAGCAGTACAACATCTTCCTTTCTAATGCAAACTTCCACCCACCCACATACCACACATAATGAGTCAAAAGCAAAGGCAGCGGATTAATTATGCCTCCGATGTTCTCCAGGTTTTGTTCTCACTATTATCCAATTCTGAAAGATTGGCATCCCTAAATTCACAGAAGCCTCTTTCAGCGGACGGCTGCGTCTGTCAGATGGTGGGCAAGGCAGAAGCCCAGGCAGAAACACCACGCATGCCAGCAGAGCTGCGCTGAGTTGTGCCACCATGAGATCTGGCCCTGAATTTTTGCAGGGATCTCTTCAACTGCATTCCGACTGAAAAAGTTCAACAAAACTGAATTTTCTTTCTTCCTCTTAGAAACCTGATTACTCTGATTAGGAGCAAAACTACTCCGAGTTTAACTAGCGGTGCAGAATAGAAGACGGCATGTTTCTGTTTAGAGGGGATGATGAAATATTCAAGCTCAAGTCCCTTTAAAGCACTCCTTTAAGTACAATAACCTAGACACTGGAAAACAGTGATTTTTTTTTTTTAAGGTGAAAAATCATCTTGGAAATATGCAGATAGACAGAAAAAAACCCATAGCTACTACTGTCCTTTTCAACTTCATTCATGAACACCAAAAGCTTCCTTCTCTTTAGCAAAGAAGCTTCTGCTTTCATGTTTTTGCCCTGGGCTCTAATTTTTTTATAAAAATAACAGCTAATTCAATCACGGTGCTGAACTGTTTGGGGCTTCATTTCCTATTAGAGACTAACTTTGGAGTTTTGCCATAATTTTGCTGTGTCTACAGTTGATCTGATTTTTATCGACTCCTTTAATTAAAATGACTTGCAGTACAAAACTAATTGATTTTGTGATAAAATAATTAATAGCAATTAATTCATTTTTGGAGTAATTAGCATATGTAATTTTTTCCTCCAGCTGTCATTCTCTGCCTCTCCGAAGCCATGGCCTTAGGGCACCAGAGGTAAAATAACAATGTTTCTTGATCCACATGTCCACAGAGGATGCTCATCCCTTCCCCTCATCCTAGTGCTTCTGCAAACACTTTTTGGTACTCTGAGCATTCCTTCATCAGCCCCAAATAGTGTCTATATCGCTATCCAATAGTCAGCTTTCTCTAAAAGAAACGGTGCGGTGTTTCATGGAAGCGTTGCCCAGGAAATACTAAGGCAGTGCATTTTAATTAACCTCTCTCAAACTTTAATTGTTTGCTGATTGAGAGCATTGTACGCACACTATAAAACAAAGGAAATTTTTCCGCATTCCCAGCGCCTTTCTCTCTCCTGGCACTTCGCGTTGGCATACGGAGGTGTAAGCCCCAGATCCAGCCTCTATCCCTGTGAAGCACCTAAGGATTTTCCCAAAGAGAGCTCATACACCACAGACTCACATCAAGTGCTTACTTCTTCCTACGCATCTAAAATTATCTGGGGCTTTACATCGTATTTTCAGAGTGAACTCCCCAACTTACTATTCAACCTTTGGCCTCCAATTGCGCTCGAGAGCCTAACTGCTTTTGAAATCAGGAGCTGCACAACCCATGGACGTGGCAAGGCGGGCGAGCGGGGCAGGAGCAGACGTGCCCGCACGCTGCGCGACACCCAAGGCGGACAACATTCAAAAAGCCACTTGGTGCTCGCAGCCCTGCAGGCTGTGAAGCAGTGACCGCCGTGCGAAGATAGCCTACGAACACCGGGTAAGAAATTGCTTTCCAAGTGCACGGCACTTCTTAATACAGCGGCAAACGCAGGGAGCAGACCCTGGCGCAGCAGGCGCTTGAGGACTGTGAGTTTTCCATTTGAAAACCGTTTTCTGAGGAAGTAGCCGAGAGACATTTTGCTGCTGGTAGGTGTGAAGTGGAGCAGAACAGATTGTATAGTCTCTGCTACCTAAAAGCATGCATTCTAAGTAATCTTCTAGATTATGGAAAAATACCAAGAAACTACCATCTAGGAACTACGATACATCACACCATGAAAACTTCTACAACCAGTAACACGCTGAAGAAGGAAGAAGGTGACCTGAAGGGGCAAAACAGTCCTCGACCTCTGCAGCCATTGGTGGAAGAATTAAGCCCATTACCAGGTCCAGCAGGAACTGCCCTACCACGGTGCAAGAGAAGATGCTGTCACAGAGGCTCCATCGGGCTGCAAATGTGAAGGATGGAGAATAAATGCACCCGGTGCTCTGGCAGCAGCCACTTACTTCAAGAGATCGGTGGCAAGGCTGAGATCCCCTCACCAACAGCATCCAAATCTGACCCCCCCACTGACCTGGTAGTGTATGATGAAGCAAGACATCTTAAAGTAAAGCAAATTTAAATGCCAAATTACGTTCTTGTGACATCAGAAAGCTTTATGTACAAACATTTTCCTCTGAACTGTTTTTCTACCTTACTAACCATTTTTATGATACATTTTCATATGTTCTAAAACTTTGTTATCAAGCTGCTACTGTTTCATTTTCAATGCAGACACATTTCTCTCTGTTTCCTACATCTAGAGCTGTCTTTGCCTAATACTGTGAACTTTTGACACCCCAAAGGTGAATTATAATGGCTCTGGGAATTGCTTTTCATACCAGCTCAGTTCTTTCCACAAAACCTGTAAATTCCCTTTCTGACTGCTTTTTGCAAAACAACCTTTTGTTTGTATCCAGTGTTCAGCAACCTGGTACCAGCTCCCCTGGACACACAGATGTTTTTACAAGGTTGTCTCCTCCAGAAAACCAGTTCCTACCTGCGGAGTAGCTGCCTTGGGGGACTTTGACAATGGATACAGAGGAGTTCACAGCCCAAAGGATTTGCTTAATGTTTTAGATAGGCATAATAAACAATTTTGGGCATGGTTAAATTCAGACACCATGACAGCAGGCAGCTTTATAGCAAATCCTTTGCCTTTTGTTGCACAAGTTTCATATTTTTTCATGACTTCCATCAACCCTCTTTGGAGAACGCTGAAAAGCCCTCCAGCCTGACACTGTGTGGTCTCTTGTCGTGGTGATGGGGGAACGAACAATGGTTTCACCTTCCATTTCTTTCTTGTTTCTTCTCAGTTTTGACTCCCTCCTAAATATTCTTCTGAACAATAAGGATGAATAAAAACTACTCCTGCTTTGTTACAGATAATGTCAAAATGACAAGAGCAACAGAAACCTCATACCCTGAAACTGCAGCAAACATGTGACAGCTGTTGAGCCCAGAAAGGAGAGTCACAGCTTTCCTTGAGGAAGGAAACACAAGGAAGATGTGGTTCAAGCTCTGAGCAAAAAATTCTCCCCTGATCCAAGCCTAGCTTCCTGGCAGTGCCTCTTTCTCTTCATTTTATCTTTTTATTTAACTGATAATATTTATTTTGTAATTTATTTTCTCTTTTGCTGTAATTTTTTGAAATCCTGAAGGAAAAAATGCATGTTTTGGTTGACATCAGACCATATTTCTGATCCAGTTCAGTTCATCCTTAGCTTGCCAATGTGTTGACTCATGGCACTTACGATTTATAGCTTTGCTGATTTTTAAGTTGCACTTGCAACTCACACAACACCCCGGTGCAGTTGGTACCATCACACCTCACAACACAATTCATTTTGTCATTGCCAATACGCTTCTGCCGGGGCATTTCATTCTGCCAAATTTCTGGATATTTTAACTTGTCATCCCAAATCAGGATTACCATAAATGTTGAAAGAGCAGAATTTTCCTGTAAGGCAGAAATATCAATGCTGCATTTAGCCTTGCAGTTTACATTGCTGCTGTTAGCAGAGAAGTCTGCTGCTGGTCTTCAAGAGCTCATTATCCAAAATCATTTGGCAATGCACACTTAAAATAAAAACCCCAAAATAACCCTGCCAGGATTGAATGACCAAGGAATTGAAAGAAAAAACCCATTTGGTCTCACTGACCCTGCAGCTAGTGAAAATCAACACCAAGGTGACGGCAGGAGGAATGAGCTGTGACAAGATGAGAAAGTACCTCTAACTTAGTTATAAAAGAAAAATCTATGAAATGCTCAAGGAGACAAAATCTGCTTCACGCAAGAATTATCAAGGCCTTATTATGTCAGGAGAAAGAATAATTCTCTGCCCTGACTGCTAAATATAAGGAAACACAAGCTACTGACGAACTCACCTGAATGAAGAGCTTCTGGCCAGTTCAACAACCAGAAGTATTTTAACTGTAGTTAGACTGATCCAAGATAAATCTTTCCTTTTCCAGCTTTCCAAATTAGTCTTTAATGAGATTACGGTAAATGAACAGATTTTAGACTCCTTCCATTAGACAGAAATGGCATTAAAAAAGAAAGCATGACAATTACACAGATGTTCTATCCTCCTCCACACAGCTACCCAACCAACACAGAACTTCACTAAAAATGTGGAATTACCTAATATAGCCATAATTACCACTACTGGGCCTTACTTCACCATCCTTCTTCAAGAAGGCTCTTAGCAAAGTCACCAGGGACCCTGGACACAGGCCATGTGGATATTCCTAAGCCTGTACCACGTGCTGGCAGAGAAATAGTGCATCTTGAAAGAGGCGAGTACATCAGGAAGATGAAGTTTTGCACAAGACTAGTCGAAATAGATTGAAATAATTAAAAAGGGCTGGAGGGAGAAGGAGATTGAAAGCAATATAATGAGCCAAGGCACTGGATGTCACTGTCAGTGGAACAAGACAAAGGCAGAACAGCTGTGCAAGGCGACAGGATCGCTACCAGCAAGCTGGAAACAACATAAAATTCACCCTTTGAATGTTAAGATTTAGGTTCAATACTACCAGGCAGCAACAAGTGAATGCCAGTCATTTATTTATGTCACCCTTCAATACGGAGTTCAGTAGATGGATTTACAGAGAAAGTTCGGCAGACCTGGTTGTGACAACTCTTTCAGGGGAAAAATAACAAGCTTATCACTAACTCTTCTTGGGCTCTGCTACCCTGCCCATACGGGAGCACTTCAAAGACAGCGTCTGTAAGGTGGTAGATGGTGCAAGGTATTTAAATCTACATTTACAGGCTCTAGAAGGTCACAGAAATTTTAAGGATTGGAGCAATCTGAAAAGCTACTGAATTTCACGTTCAAGGCTCAAGATAAACCAACCTGTGAGAGCACTGCTAGCGGTGACCATGCCCACCCAGGCTATCTGTGCTCGTGAACATACTTACATACACTGAAATACAGACTGAAACAACATAATTTCAATATATTTACATGTGTGTGACCTTGGTACACCCCTTGCTCTTTTCTCCCACATGGGTCACCCCAAAATCCTTCCCAAAGCATCAGCCCAGCACAAATCCAGCTCAGCCTTTGCAGCCTCACAGCACCTTACCTGCAGGAGCTTCTCCAGCCCCAGCAGCTCCCTCAAGCCCGGATCCAAGGCCTCAGCCATCCTGTGTTCCCGTCAAATCCCTCAGCAAGCGCCCAGAGACCCGGCGAGCTGGCGGGCCCTCCTCTGTGCCCGGCTACGCTGGTCTCACAAAAACACCCTGAGAGGCTTCTGTCCTCTGCACGCCCCGACCTCCCTGCTTTCCAGCCAAGGTCTGGTGGTTCATCACTGAGCTTTGCACCCAGATCTCCTAGTTGTTTTGCAAAACCTGCCCAATATCCATGCTGGATTCCTTGACTAAACGGGCTTCTCACATTCCACGTCAGTAAATCAGCACGTTTACGTGGCAGTAAATGCACATAGCCACAAACCTTTTCCACAGCACAGCTACATAAAACCACCTGTGTACAGAGGCCACATTTGAGGCACAGCCAGTAATTCTGATAATTGATAAGCAACATCAAGATTCACGGGACATGGAAGAGGAGCTGCAGAAGCAGCAAAGCCCAAGAGAAGCTGCTCACTTTGTATAACAGCTCTCTGGAAATCAATTTGGCTTTGTGATTTCTATTCTTACCTGGACACAGTTTAACTACGTGAGAGGTTCAGACTTAATTTTGTCAATCATAAGTGAATTTGCTTCGCCTTCATTTACTAAGTCAAGTTTTAAGAGCATCTGAATACTGCCAAAAAACTATTTCCATATTTAACAGCTCCATGAGATTTCGCGCACACAAACCTCCATTCGATGATTCATACGATAAATAGTATTTGTCTTCAGCAATTCATGAAAACCACTTTAAAAAATAGTTCCAGTCATCCAGGGAGAGAACAGAAATTATTAAGGAGAGCACACCAGCAAAGACTGGTGTGATTGAATGCACCTTTACCAGCAAAAACCAGTGAAATATCCTTCAGAGGAGTCCCCTGCCAACTCATGGTACAGGAAATACTTCTCTGAAGCCCAGTAGATGGCAAATTCTTGTAAATAAGTGTGTGAAGAACATGAAATTAGCCATCAGCAATTTGCTAATCACATGAGGACCAGAAACCTCAGGCCATTAGAAAATGATCACTTTAAATAAGCAAGTGCTTAAGTTCATCTTTATTTAGCATAGTGAAGCATATACTCAAGTTCCACAAGCCAAAGACATGCATCTGCATGCTCTGAGTTAAATAAGCTTTGCTGGATGATCTGCCGTGGAGTCCAGGCTGGAATGAATGGTTGACACCTGGAGAAGCACTCCAGGTATGATCAGCGACGGGAAATAGTAACAGTGACAAATACTCGCAGAAAAGATAATAACATGCCAAAAATGATGTTGAAAAGCCAAATGTGTTGGACAAGTTCCTGATGACCTACACAATGATCTACTGCATCTCTTCTTTCCAAACTACATCTAATTCATGCAGAAGCCTTAACTCCAGGCAATATAACTCTTATGGGGACAGAAAATATTTGGAATCAAATTAATGAACCCTTGCAGGAGTACAGAAGCTCAAAACCCAAGAGCTCTGCATGTCTTGTGCTTTACCTGCAAGGTTTGTCCCACTAACACATAGGCGGTGATAGCTGAGCAGGCTGCTGACATGCTGCGACCAGAAAGCTCTTCCTACCTCCAGAAAAACTGCAACCCAAGAAAATCCTTCCTCAATTCTACTTTTTCAATATCCGCACATGTATGCTCAAGACTCTACCACAACCTGAAGCCTTACAAAGTATGACTTCCCACGGTCTCCTGGTCGGGAGAAGGGATCTCCTGCAGCATTTCAAGAAGCCTCACAAAGGTCAGTAATTTTCAGCAGGAAGGTTAAAGCATCAAGGTTTCTTGCTCAAGAGAACATATTCTCTAAAAAAATAAGCATGTGTGTAAGAAAGTACCGTATCTTGCCAGAAGTAAAATGTTTGTTTTCCGTAGTATTTAAAATAGTTCATTTTGAATGTCTATTATGACTCCATACTGTACATTCCGAAAATCTGAGGGATGAGGCCCACCTCCAAGTAACGACAGAATCCTCTCAATTTAAACCACTAGGGACTAGCATTTAAGCCCACAGCTCTTCATAAATGCCTCACACTGTCTCTTGGCAGTATTGTTTCCTTCAGGCACCATAAGGTCACCAGCACAGAAAAGGGAAATGTTCACTGCCTGCAGGTACTTTGAAGTATTTCAAGGCACTACATTTGCTCAATGAATTTCCTTTCTGCCTATTTTTTGATCTATGGGAAAAGAAAGCTGTCTTAAATGTTTTGATATTAAGTATACAAAGACTGTTTATTCGTGTCATTATAGCAAAGCTTTGAAGCCTGTGCATTTTTTCTTTGTTTTTAACTGTTGGGGGGAGAACCACCACCAACCAGATTTATGAGGCTGGCATGGATTCAAAGCCAAAGTTGATCAGAAAAAAGCTTTGAATACAAGACACTAACTAAGCCAGTCTTGTGAAGCTTTAGATAGATGTGGTCTTCCCTCAAGCCATGAAGTCCTGCTGGAGAAACTTCAGCTTGTCATACCCTTTTAAGAAATATCCAAAGGCTCCCCAAGGCCAAATCTCTTTGGAGTGATTTGAAAGCATCATGCAGCTAAGCGTTATCATCTTCTCCATGCGTCAAACTCAAGCTACTTGAAGGTTATCTCAGTACAGCAAGAGAGGCACTTGGACATTAACACCAAACTGGAGGGCAAACAACTTCCCCAGGACACACTTTATGAAACTTAGCAGTAGTTCATACCAGGAGCAGACAACTCCCCTGTTACAGTTCTAGCGAACTTTCCTAAGCAATGAGAGTCACTTCAGCAGTAAATTCCCTCCAAGTGCCAAAAATTAGCTCCAATCAATGAACAACCTGAGAGCAAGAGCTGGGTTCATTTGTATTGATTTAGCATCACATATAGCGAGTCCTGACCTAGACCCACTGCAATCAGCCTAACCATTGCTGACACAGCACCACGTATCTTTTCCCTGCATCTTGCCTTAAAGTCTAGAGGCACTTTTCTTTGGCAAAGAGCAGGTTTGATTTTGATCATGAACATGATTCACTGCCACTTCTCACAGCCTCCTGAATTCTTCACTAGTTTGCAAAAAGAACGTGGGTAATTGCATTTTATTTTGTTCATAGCCTTGTTAACTTACTATAGGAGTATAAAAATGAATGTTGGCAGTCCCAGGTATACCCTGAGACCACTCACAGTCATAGTCTCTCTGCATCTCGAGTCTTTTTCACCGGAGTGAAACAAGTGCAAGTCTCTCTTCCCATTTCTCTCTGAAAGGTCTGACCTGAAAGCCTGTAGTTGCACCCATGTTCAAACCCTGACTGAAATATCATGACTAGATGTTTTTCTTCTCACATTGGTGTATTACTTCCAGCTGTCAGAATACAGAGCTAAGGGTAAATATCTTCACTTCTTGAGATTCTGCTCAGAAGTTTGGCTTGAGCACAAATTAAGAAGGTCTGGCCTTCCCTTGCCTGCCGTTTGTCCAACTTTGGTGTGGTTCTGGCATAGCCAAAGTATCTCCCCTGGGCCTTTTGGAGACTTGCTCACTATTTGCTCTTCTCAGAGCACAAATACAAAAGGCAGCTCTCATGCTTCCACAAGCAAACAGGTTCAACCAAGTCCTATAGAGTACAGGAAAATCCAACAGAATTTGGGGAGCTTCAGCCCAAGCGCAAAGCCACTTGAACTGCCTGCCTGGGAAAAGGGAAATAAAGCCAGTGAGCTGGAAATCTTTCCTAAAATACCTTATGAACAGCCAAAGGTACTGAAAAGCTGATGGTGCTGAGCTCGAAGTTGTGACTACAGCCAACCAGGCAGAGGCCAGTGCAGCTGGGACACGGCTGCACTTACCTGTGTAAGCCTTATGGAAACTTCCTCTGCCTAGAAAGAATAAGCTTATTTTTGCACTGCAAAAGCCAGCAGAAACAGCAGGGACAGTAAATGGTAAATAAGGCAGCTTTTCAAAGCATAAAATGCCCTAATGCAAAAAGAAGGTGTATATAAAGGAAGGCTAAAAAGATATTTAATCTAGAGCTCACTTTTTCATAGGCTGATTTATCCCCCATACCGGAATGCAGCTTTTGGATTAAGATTTCTGAGTAAGCCCATGAATTCCAAGGACACAAATTGATTAGAATGAATTAAAGTAGCAGTGGGCACAAAAACATCATAAAAATTAAAACAAATGAGTAAAGCCCCCTAGAAATCAGTATTCTGAAGGATATTCAAACCGCATAACCCAACCTAACGTAGCCAGTGTGAATCTTTCTCCAAAGGAACACAACCTCCTAACGCAGGAACATCATGCAAGCATCTGAATCTGCTACTGCTGGTACCCTTTATCCTCTTTGTTGTGGTACACGGCAAAAGCAGATTCCTCAGCGAAATCAACAGATTTGATACAAACATCAATGCAAGGATTAGAGAGCCGTGAACTACTTTTAAAACTCCCATCAATTAAAGTTCTTTTCCTTTGCTGAACAGGGGTTTTGAATAAACACTTCTGTTACTGACCAGGAAAACTCTGTCTTCCTTGGAAATTTAAAAAGAAAATGAAAATAACTGGACAAAGTTTTATTTTCTTAGTATTTTCGTGGTTTTAAAAACCTGTGGAGATGTCAGCAATCAATTTCTTGCTTTTCACATTGTTTCAGGGTTTAGTTGTTTGGGGTTTTTTGAGGGGAGGGGGACTTAGACTTGCAGACACAAAGTAATATCCCTGAAATCACTCCTGTGATCACTACAATTGTGTCCTACTATTTTATACTTCAGAGATCTCATCACACCTACAGGGACAGAGACTTCAACGAAAGATTCTTTGGAGACTTCTTGAGTGCCCCCATCTTCAGCATACACATTTCCAACCTATTCCTAAACTCCCTAACACAGAGTTTTCTATGGATCTGATATACATTGAGATATACTATCAGCATCTATAAAGAAATTTCTGGTGCACCACAAAGGCTTGCATATGAAAATACAGTGAAGACAGTAAAAATAGAAGTCATACAGTCTATAAAATAAAGTTAAAGCATATTAAATCCTCACACAGATTGTTTTCATATGTAGGAAAGCAGGCTCGAGTTCAGGTGGTATGACTTTGTGCCAAGGTGATGGCTGGGATGCCTGTCTCCTGCTAGCCTGTCATCTTTCAGGGAATTACAATTTCTAGTTTCAGAAGGAATCATGGAAAGTCCCACACCCTGCTATGTGAAAAAACTGCCTCGTGTCTCTCTGCACCCTGTTTTTAGAGTGCTGCTTGGGGCAGGTTATTGGATCATCTACACAGCTTCCAGATCCTGCAGTTAACCAGGAAACGTGGAGGATGAGTATTCTAAAAATAACAAAAAACTCAAGTGCAGCCCCAGCTCCACTTTTGACAACAAAAGAGCAAGAAGGCAGAGTTAAAAATCTCAGCATCCCCAGAGACTGTCATTTCTGAATTCTGATCTGAGGTTCTTTCCAAGAAAACCCAACTCCCTAACTCCTCTCACCAACGTGGTGCCTGTTCGTAGGATATCTTCTGGAAAAAAGGGCAACTGGAGAACCTAAGAGAAACACACTTTGTTCGGAGTCATTTCCTGACAAACCAACAAAAACCAAACAGTCATTTATTCTACTTTCAAAATGCAACATACTCTGATGAGTATCAGTGATTGGCAGGATGAGGTCTAAAAGGGGTAAAAGCAATATTCCACCAGAGAAAAACAGACACGCTGCCACAAACACATCTGGCCAAGAAACACCCATTTTTAGACACAACCCACAAAACTATAAATCCCAAAGACCTTAAAGGAAAAGCAAAATGAATTATTTTCTTAAAAAAACCAAAATCTGAACCAAAAGGTGGTTTTATAAGAAACATTGTTTTGTTGGGGTTTTTTTTAATAGTTTGATTGAAAACATCTGGAGAAAAAAAAAAATCAACCAGGTGGACAGTCCTTATTTTTATCTTGGTCATTAAAATCAAGATCACTTATCAGCTTGAAGCATGTGAGTGGAGCTACGTTGGAGATGCTGAGCTACAGAGCAGCTGATGGAGCTGCCTCTACCCCACCAGCTGCATCTGGCAGACCTGTAGCTGGGAAAAGTTTGAAAGCTTTTCCCTACGCTTTAGCTGAGGACCATGGAAAACATTTTGTATCAAATAAAAAAAAAAAAAAAATCAGGACTGGAAAGTCTTGCCTGCACTATGAAACCCCGTGGTATCTGTTCCCAACTGCCCAGCATCAAAGTCCATCTTCTATAAACAGAGACCTTGCCCTTGCTTCATGTGACCACCTTGAGCCTTTAACTGACCCATTTTTGTGATTACTTGCTGTCCTCTCACAGGATTTGCATTTGCTTGCAATTACTGCCGCATGACTTGGGTAGCTGGAAGCTCATCATTGCTTTTATTGACTGTTTTCTCAAAAAACATTTGCTGGCGGGGCTTAAAATGCAACAGGCTGGATGCAGGTGTCTGTTTAGGTACCAGCCTATCACTGAGCCTAAACGGATTTAAAGTGGCTCGGTCACAGGCAGAGCCACAGAAAAGGAAAAGATATTTAAAGGCACAATGGAAATTAATAGAGAAATTCTCCCAGAATGCAACCACAGTTTCCCTGGACTACGGCCACAAGCTGCACCAGCTCTTATCGTAGCCATGAAATGGGACGGAGTAACAGCACATCCCCTCACTCTGCGCTCTCCTTTATTCCGGCACCTCTAAATATTTATTGAAACTGATAGAGCAGGCACCGCGCTTCAGCTGCTGTATGGCCAACTTTATCACGCTTTTCCACACAGGAGGATGCAAAGAATTAGGATCCTTCCAGATTTTGAACATAATTGCAAATCTCCGATATACAGGGCTAATAATGATAGCTTTAAAGGAATAGCTAAAAGCTACTGCTCCTAGACCGGGGGTGAGTTTACTGAAACCTGATGTTGCTGATCCACATCAATAACAAGCAAGCTGCGGAGGGGATCAAAGTTCAGAGAAATCCTTGTGTTTTAGATGCTTACCTGAATTGCCCTGGCCTCTTGTGTCTGATGGGCTGCAGCAGGAGCTCTTCACAAGGAATCTTTGATATATTCCCGGTACTCCTGATACTTTGTACTAGACCTGGTATTTTTGACGGGTGCAGATGAAAAAAAACAACCCTACCCTTCAGCCTATTGCTGTACTTCTCCTGGATGCTACTTATTACCTGCACTGCAGTAGCACTTAGGAGCAACACTGACCCAAAGAGAAAGCTCCTCCCTTGGGCAGCTGCGGACCAAACTCAAAGACATGAGAAAATCATGAGACAATCTCTTGTGAGAAGCAGAAGGAAAGCTCAGAGGGATGAACCTAATAAGCACCATCAGCTGGGCAGAACATGCTCACTCTTCCCTGCGCTGAGGGAATTGCTCTGCCAGTGGCAAGTGCTCAAGGGTGGTGGAAATTAAGGCCAGATGGCAGGTTTCTGGGCTTCCATCAAAAGCCCCTCTCCCAGCAAACGGGTGGGAGGCAGCATCTGAAGGACAGCTGGATGGAAAGGCTGGCAGGTTACATAGCATAATAAAGTGGAAAATAATGGGAAGAGTGAGGTTAATTAAACATTTCTGAGCCTTTAAAAAAGGCTGGGGTCACCCCTTCAGCAGAGGCAACGCTTTGGGACACAGCAGACGGCATCTCTCCCGCTAACAAGCTGGTTTTCAGCCTTATTTAGCGTTCGAGTGAATTTTCCTAAAGCATTCAGCTATGCAGCAGCACAGGCACCTTCTCACACGGCATGTTGTTCTAACAGATCAAAACTCTGTTGTTTTTAAAATCTCATTAAATACATATTCAGCTGTCAGACATTAGCACACATTACAAAAACGGAATTGATGGTTGAGACTGAAAATCCAGCCTGATGCGCTGTCCCTGTTTTACCCCGGCTATTTCAGCAGACTCTCTGGAGTGTGTGATCCATTACAGCCTATTCGCTGTAATACCGAAACACAAAAACGGATGAGTCAAAGGCAGAATGTCAGGTCACATTTTTCAGGCTTAACTCAGGATTTAATTGCATTTAGAGGTTTAAGTCAGACTATTACAATTGCCTTTAAGGTAATCTTCTCATGTAGGAGGAGTATATATGTCCCACACCCAGGTACACCTGCTAACCCTCTCCTGCTGTTAACCATCACTCAACACAGCTGCTTTAAGATCCCTCTTTTCCCCATTTTTTATTTACTGCTGCTGAATAATCAGTTTAGCCCTTAAGTCAGGAACCACAGGCATTGATTGTGTCAAGGCAAGAGACTCACCTCCAGCTCAGCTATAGAATCACACGGAAAAAAAATGCTATGAGGCTCAGAAATCGCTGCAGTTGGGAGCTGAAGTCTATGGGAGCAAGGCACCGGGAGTCTCTGCAGGGTTTTGTGCGTCTAATTAAGAGTTGATGGCTAACGTGAACGTGTTTGAGAGCTCAGCTCACGTGAAACATGAGGTATGTGGCTCAAATCCTCGCTGTGGGCTCGCCTTCACTGAGAGGTAAGTGAGAATAGTGCACTGGATTTTATCCTAGTACCATGTTGATGGCTCAGCGCAAAGGTTGCAGTGGGACGTACAATCAAATCCACCACTGGAAAGAAGAAAGTGGAGGCAAAGTCACCTGGAAAAGCAGCACTCCAATGACAGGGGGTTTAGCTGCTGCGAACATCTACGTCCTTCTTTTTCCCCAGCGCTGCAAGTTCCCCAAGCGCAGCCAGGTCCAAGGACCATCTGATGTGGCCAGCAGAGCATCAGCCACAGGCCTTTCTCTCACTATTCCCCAACGTCTCCAGCTCCTACAACTGTTTGGACTGAAACACTGCAGAGAAGAACTCGCTCTTCCAAAATGAAGTTTTCTATAATGATACTCATGTGAGGCTCTCTGGACTATACCATCATACAAATACTGTACAAATACTTACAGACCCAAGGGTGGTTTTTTTTTTTTCCTTTTTTCAAAATAAAGAATCCAAATTCTCCCACCCCAAGAGAATGATCTCACTTGCTGTTACAGAATTTTAAAAAAGAAAAGACTAAGCCTTCTTTTACTGTTTGGACCAACAAGGTCAGCAAAAAGTGAAATTTCTTCTCTCAATATCCAACTAGCCTTTGAATTAAATACTTGTTGCAGCAAGAGAAAGTTTCATTTGGTTTTGGCATCAGATTTGAGATCCAGAAGATAGGAGATGCTCTAAGATGAGCGGCAGAAATGTCAGACGAAAGACTGAAACCCAAAGAAGATTTAAAATAACTGCACAAAGGTGCTGGGAGAAAAACCATGGATAACTCCACACTGCTGGGCTTGGTTCTAGCACATGTGCTCTCTCAGTGTCTTGAGGTGGAGGCAAGTAAACACCAGGTTGTGGAGGAGCTCTAGCTGCGGATGTCCCCTGCCCTTTGTCTGGGCCACACCTCAGGTGGGCTCTGCTCAGGGCTCAAGGGAATGAGAGTTCCTCAACAGACACTGTTGTGTTACCACATCCACCGCAACCTCTACGCTGCACATCAATAGCCGCTCTCTCTCGGGTCCAGCCCTTACTCCAACATTATTTTTTGGTTGGCTTAATCAAATTCATCCTGGTTGCACGTAGTATGCTGCAGATGCAATTATGCAGAGCCCGATTACATCAGTGATCAAAGATGCCCCGTTTCATTTCCTAAGCCCAAATCTATAAAGGGAATACAGCACAAATGTCTTTTAACCACCAAATATTCTCCTCATGGAGAACACTTTCCATTTTGGGGGGTTTACTTTGAAGTTCATTTTTCAATTTACAAGCCCCCTACCTACTTTTCATCAGGATCACATCAGGGGCACCCTCAGATAATCAGACAGAAATAGGTTCAGCATAAAAAGAGCTCTGACAACCTGTGGGAAGTAGGCTAAAATCCATAATAACCACAAAAAACAAACTCAAATCAAGGTAAATCAACAAAAATCATAATAGAAAAGGTGCAGATTAGAGATAATCAGCTATTATTGCAGAGAAAATTTCATGGCAAAGAAAGAAGACAAAGCAAAAAGTGACTTCCAACCTTAAAAGACTCAATTTGGTTCATGTGGGTTCAGCATCTTCACTGCTGACACAGATCTAAACCCTTCCTCAGTCTGGAATAAAACACACCAAAATTGCTTGCTAAGGTCTCCAGCCCATCTGAGGTGACTCCAGAAGCAAACGGGTGCTCAAAGAAAGCTGAATTGAGGTGCTTCAGATAAAACTCACAGCCAGGGATTACCAGGTCTGAAACATCTCACAAACATTTTTTCCATACTTTGATTTTTATTAGACCATAAACCTGTTGCTTTCGAATAACCACCAAAAAATTACCTTGTTAAGACACCCAAACATTGACATTTTTCTGTGTCAGTGCCTCATTTGGTAGCCTTGATAAATTCAGTGGAGGTGCCTAAGGTGCTTCAGGAATTATTGCAGTTGGGGTGTCGAAAAAATCAACCCACTCTGGATTTCTTGCAAAACCCCATTAACAGAGAGAACAACATGCCTAAGAGCCTACTAATTCAAATTTAACTAAAGAAGTTAAACAAACAGCTTCACAGCACCCAAATACTGTAACTTACAAGCAAACAAACATTATAGAATTAACAAAGAGGTGCCAATCTAATTAAAATCAATCCACAGATACCTCTAAACACCAAGGGAGCCTGATTAGTAGCTGTTTATAGTAGCTGCTTAAGCAAATTGTGGAGGAGTAATAATTCTGATCTTGCCACTTGCCAGAATGAATTTTTATCACCTCCAAAACATTCCTTCAGCTTCATTTTATTTAAAGTTCATACTTGAAACCCAACCAGTACCTTTTGTGTTCTAATTCCTTCTAAATAGCAGTTTTTAGAAAAGGCAAATCATAGGAATGTCTGCTTCCTGTGTGTTGTCACACGCTTGTGAGCATCATCACACACTTCTGAGCACCATCAAACACTCGTGAAGCTGCACAAAGGGTTTCTCTTGGTAGAGAAAGGAGCCAAGGGTGTTCAAAGCTGCCCAGCCAGGAGCTGCTCGGGACTCCGGCACCACTTTTCTCAAATCCACTGGCTGCCTCATTGCAGCAGAATTGATTACAAATAAGCCCCTCCAGAAAATTTCCATGGAGTGTATTTATCCAGACCTCCCACGTCTTTTCCTTTCTCCCACCAGCTTGAGTGGCATGTTAATGAATCCCTGTGGCTAAATAGATGGCAATTTTTCAAAAGACTTTCACAAATATTTGGGGCAGGAGTGGGGGAAGTGGGAGAGTTTAAAATAGAGAAAAATGTCTCCTCCTGCTCCCAATGCCTGCAGGTCCCCCCTGCAAACTGCTCACATTCCTCATTTAGGCGGTCCCTCTCCTGCACCCCAAATTGCACTGGCTCAAAAGCCCTTGGGGGTGCTCTGCTCCTTCATCTGTCTTCAGTGTTAGGCACCCCTCTGTGAAATGCACAATGCCGGACACCTGATCAGGGGTCATAAGGAAATTACTGCCAGGGGAGAGACCCGGACAAAGAGATATGCAAGAAGTGAAAGGGACTAAATCTCCTAAAACATGATGCTCTGATCTGTTCCTGTAGACTTGGCTATGTATGTGAATGGTGGTGGCCATGGCTGAAGAGCTACAGTACTTTGGCTCACTGGGAACACAAGACACAAAGCATGCAAAATAAAATGAGGGCTTTTTTCCCCCGGTTCTTTCCAGGGGTTTCAAGAATGGCATTTGCCAAAGGGAGAGAAGACAAAAGTCCAAAAACCACAGAGATCTGAGAAAAGAATGAAACTGGGGCTGAGAGAGAACACCTTCAGAAGGAAAAAACATTTCTCAACTGGACTTAGTCCAGGCTGGGAGAATGGTTGCTGGACAGAGATGCTCTGTAAGTCAAGAGGAAAATGATGAGCCCCAGGCAAACTTCTAGACACCTTGAAGATCAGTAAATCCTGAAAACTCCCAAGAAAAGTGATGATGTTGAGATTGAGCATGGGGTGAAAGTGTTTCTTCCCTTGCATGACCTCTATATTTCATGGCTAGTCTCTAGACAGTTGATGTTAAAACTCCACTTTAGCCAAAGTGCTGAAGGGAGCAAGAACTGAAATAGGAGATAGAGGTCGTGCTAGATCCTCTTCAGAACCAAGACATTCTTAGAAAAGATGGGGAATAAAACACGGCAGCCTCAGGTTCATCTGGCCTAGACTGCCTGGAGACTTCACAGAGACAAGCTGAAACACGGGACCATCTGGGGCCATGATAGACACCGAAACGCATGAGACCCCCTGGCACTCACCTACCCTTCCCAGTCTGCAATGCAATACCTTACAGCCTAAAAAAAAATGAAATTGGGTCTGACAGAGAACATTTTCAGAAGGAAAAAACATTTTTCAACTGGACATTCAGTCCAGGCTGGGAGAAAACTGGTTGCTAGACAGAGATGGAGTCTAAGGAAGAAGAGATCATAGAATGCCAGGTTGGAAGGGACCTCAAGGATCATCTAGTTCAACCTTAGATGGCAGAGCTCCTCCAGCACCCTGCTCTCACCCCTGTAATTACATATTTGTGTCGGAACTATGTTATTTCTTACTAGCCATGGAACCAGCATCCCCAGGGAGAGGCCCATCTCTCTTCTCCCCTCTCCTGCTCCCTTGTCCAAGCCCAAAGGTAGCAACAGCAGAATGTCCAGCCCAGGCAGCGCAAGGAGAGCTGCAGCCCCAAACAGCACCCCACAGAACAAATCACTCACTGTTGCTCTTTTGGGCGCTGAGTAGGAAAGCGAAGTCCAGAGGCTCAATCTGTGGGTGCTGCCCCTCCTCTGCACATGGCACAGCTGCTGAAATGCATTTGTTTTTAGAAAGAGGGGAGAAAGAGGTTTTTTTCGGTATCCAATTCACAGAGCTTTGCTTTCTCCTTTTTTTGCCTAATGTGAAAAGTGCTTTGTGAATGGGCCAGCTAAAATTATTTATAATGAGCTAATTTCCATAAAATTGGGCTAATTAATTTCCATGCTGCCTGATGAAAATTGCTAACATCGGCTTTTTACTGACAATTGAGGTCCTGCAGGCAGTCTCACACCCATCTGACTGGAAGGAGGTCCAGGCTGGATCCTCAGCTAGTGTAAATCATCAGATACCTACTGAAACAGAGCGGTGTGCTCATTTACACAGGAAAAAAAAAAACAACCAAAACCGTTCGGGCTACTTTACAGTTTTTATGGGGGTGTCGGAGCGTTATCTTCAATTTAATGCACAAATAAACAGAGAGGCACAATGAGAAGTTTTTTCTTCAAGCTCCTGAAAGCCAAGCAAAGACTCAGCTCAAGTAAAACATATCTACCCTCCACTGGATTTAGGGAAAATATCAGTCTTGGTGCAGCAGTCAACCGGGAAGCAACAGGAGGGGCAGCTCAAAGTGAAAATGAAAAGTAACCTTACGGGAACGCTTCAGTACGTTGAGGTTTCACAAGCAGCCAAGGGATATGAGCACTCCTAGCTGATTTGCATAGGAAAATTCCCACTAATGGGATTAATAGTCCCCTTTTTAAAAACATTTCACATGGTATTAGTGGACACAAGTCCAGTTACGGCCAGTCCTGCTGAGAACAGTTGACTTTGCAAAACAAAACGATGATGTCCTACACATCAATGGGATTTCACAGGTGTAATTAAAGGCGGTATTTGGCTGGTCTCAGAGGCAGGAAAGAGCTCCTCAGAGCGTCTTTGTGTTGTGGGCTACACTTTGACAATATTTTCTAAATCACATTAAGCTTTAAGTCCCCAAGCCCACACACCACCAAGGCAACTACTGTTGGCATGTAGAAAGGTATTACTGAGTTGTAACACGGGCTTGAGATGCTTCTTGGACTCCTAAGAAATATTCTATCAATATTGTCTTGTTATTCCCATCTGACCTCTTTCCTGTAAGATCCCTGTCACATCTTCTGTAATGTCAACATCCACACCTCCAGCCTCCCTGACAACACAGTCCATCCTTCCCAGATAGAAAAATCTTTCAGGTTAACACTCTGGATCAACTTGTTATCGTAGTACAGTAAATCCAAATAAAGAAAAATCAAAGAACTTGTTTTTCATGTCTAAATACTGCTAAATGATACTGTATCAAGCTCCTTTTGCCCTGGGCTTACTAAAACAAATCAAATTTGGTGCTAATCAGATACCAAGTTGGTAAGCAATATGGAAATGTGGGATTTGCACTGACTGCTGTGAAACACACTAATTGTATTTGTGCAAGACATGTATCTTGTAAAAACCCACCATTATTAGTAGCCACACAGTAGCTGTAACTTATTAGATCCTGTCTCAGCAATTTATCTGCTCTTGGCCTCAGACCCACACTTTCAAATGATCTACATCTATTAGAGGACAGCTGTTTCAGCTTTTGAGTTTATCTTGTGTCGCCTTACCTTGCAGACTTGGGGCACGGGAATTTGTGGCTTTCGGGATAGTTCTTTCCAGAAATACCATGACAAACACGGGAATGTCTGACTGTGGGCTACCATGGTCACTTCTACCAAGAGGATCTCTGAAATACTCCATGTTGGTCGGTGGAATCAAGAACAACAAGTCTGTATGGTGGGGTGTACAGGACGGGATGACCTTCCCTTCTATGGACGCACCATCCTGGGTAAAGGCTGCCTCACATACAGGACTGGCACTGCATCTCCTCTACTGAACAACATCTGCCAGAAGCTGCAACATGGTGTCCACCTCCAAAATCCAGATGGACCATGCAGGGTGGTGTTGCAGCAGGAGGAAAGGGTGAGGGATGTCATCTTGATATCCTGGAGCCTCTACATGCTCCCGTCTGAAACAGGTCCTTCTACACGGGTGCCTCCAAGGGAAATACTTTAAACCAGGGGTCCTCAAACTACGGCCCGCGGGCCAGATGCGGCCCCTGGGGCTCCTCAAACCGGCCCGCGGGTATTTACAGAACTCCCCGCCCCCCCCCACAGCCGCAGTGA